>OMLI01035645.1:0-14658 GCA_900302605.1 Rondeletia loricata
ACCCCACCCTCCCAGTGCCTGGCCATCATAGGCCCAGCTCCGGCCCCCGCCAGCCCAGGGAGACTGAAATGTTAAGGGCAGGGACGGCAGCTCCACTAATTAAATTCCCCAGGTTAATCCCTGCCGATCCCCTCATCACACTCTCCAACCAGGCCCTGCAAGGAGAGAGGGGCCGAGACAGGGGGGACAACAAACAAGAAACATGCAACACTACCAACAGGCACAAAAACATTCAAAACAAAGAGTCTGAAAGTGAAAATGAAAAGATTGAAACAATAGGTGCAGTGGCGGTGGCGGTGGTTTAAACAAACAACCTCCTGCCAAAGAAACAACCTGTCATGTAAACGTGCCCTCACATTCCCTGGGCTCTGTGGGGAGACACTGGCCTTGGACCAGTCATCATCTCAGCATGTACAGTGGCCTTATGTCTGACCCCATGCCACTGTACTACAGAGGACAGCTGACACGCTGACCAAGACTAACAAACTATGTGACCTTGTCGCCGTCACAAGAGGTGTTCAATTACACCCTTGCCCAAAACGAGACAGCAGTCCCGTTATCACAAGTACAGCGTGCGAGGTGATTTTGAAACAGGCCTCTGAAAAGACTCTTGCTTTGGATGTTGCTTTCAAACTGGAAGAGACCAACACACATTACCAACAAACCGGTACATTCGTACCGAAATATGTTATGTCACCGGTGCAAGAGGAAGCTTACTTCATAGGCTGTCAGTGCTTCAAGTGAACTTCATGAACAGAAACTTCAGAGGTCTGGATTCCCCACACAGTACGGTGTTTGGTGTCTACAGCTGTGAGAGGTCTTGACCTCTATTATTACTACACACCACCAGCGGGGCAAAAGCATTAAAGCTCCAGTGTTCTCTTGTCTGAACATGGGACTCAAAAACAGGCTAGTGGACTGAATAACCTCCTATATGCCAGCCACTAGTTTTATACATCTAATGTAAGTTGCAGCACATTTACGGCAGATGCTTCATCAATACACAGCATTGATCTTGGGCAATGCATGGATGTGGTGGGTGAAGGAACGTAGATTTAATAGAAAATGAATGTAGCAGGTGCTTTGTATACGGCGGGTGTGGTGTCGGGAAGACGCGGGTGTATTACACAGTGTGGGCAAGGCCGCGTCACAGACACCACGCGCCTGCGTTGTGGCTTCGCTCAGAGGTGTAATGCCTGATTAGGGGATTACAGGAAAGTGCTTCTTTGCAGTTCTGTGAGAAACAATTATTAACATGTTGTTGTCTCTAATCCTGGATAAACGCAGCTTTTCAAGAACAACAGCGAGTCTTTCTTCCCCCTTAAAAAAAAAAAAAAACCTGCACTCACTTGAACTCCAAAGCCTAACTAATACCAGCGGAGGAGACGGGCCGGTCGTGTGGAACGCCGTCGTTACAGAGGTGGTGCTCTTGGTGGAAGACGGAGCCGGGCCAGCAGGCCTTCACATCAGAGGGGAAATCCAAACCTAGCTTGGGGAGAGAAAGGCATTGTGCTGAGCACTGCTTGTTGAAAGGGCATTAGACTGAACATGTTCACAGCCTGTAATCTGTTATTTGTTTGAACACTTGTCTCATGTAATCTGCTTTCTAGTAAAACAGAGAAGATTTCAGAAAGTCATGCTGTGGAACCCGTGGATAACAGACCCAGGTGGGGTAATACTGTGATGACGTACCGCAGGTTAGTGCTGCGTGCCCTGCGTATTCTCAAATAGGTTGAGAATAATTTATATTGCATAATTTATAACCAATACTAAAGCCATAAACAGCATAAGGCAACAGGTTGGCGTAGGGAAACCTTCCTTCAATCTCAGAGGTCAATTTAGTATCAAATAAACAAACAAATCAATAAAAAGGTGATTCAAGTCATTTACTAAATTTGAGATGTCGTATTAAGTGCCAGGTGTGTGTGATAAAAGTCAAGCGTGACGCAATCAACACACTGAGGGCTTAATTTCAAAAACAGAAAGCTAGGCAGACTTGTGATTATGTCAGTGCACTTTAACTGACCTCTGCCCGGGTGGAGAAGCATACCAGTGAGTATCACAGTGGTTCCAACACCCCAGTTTCCACAGCAGGGGGAGGAGGGTGAATGGTCCTAAGGGTGCTGGTGCTGGTGCTGCTGTGTGATGGGGGTGTGCGGTGCCCATCTGGCAGGGCAGGGTTTAGCCCTAATCCCAGAGCCCCTCGGCAGGGGAGCCCCAGACTGTTGAGACCCCCCCGCTGGCTCCTCCAGAACACACAGACCCCTGGACCAAGAAAACAAGTCCACAGACAACATCCACGCAACACTGAGGGGCGGTATGCTCGAGCCCTTGATATTCCACAAACATACACAAATAGTGTGTTATCATATGTCAATATTGGATGAATAGTTTTGATATGTCCGGTAGAGACACACCGGCTTAGTTAACAGCTGCAGCGCACAAACACAAACAGACACTGTGATAAACAAGAAGGAAATATGACCCCAACCAACAGGATAACACAGAGGGGGGAAACATATCCACACACGTGCAGAGGGCGAGTGAGGCAATATGCAGTAACACATTTATCACACACACACAAGTAGAGACCGAGTAAATATACACACACATAATTACAAAAACACAGACAGATAGGCAAACACACAAACACACCCAGAAGCAGTCACCCAGCCATACACACCACACACCTAACCACTGATAATCCCCTAGACACAGGAACACACACACACACACACACACACACATACAGCATCATTATGTTTATCACTGTGAACCAGCCCGCCGACACCCATCACTCTAATTCCATTTGTCTGTTTAGATTCGTTTTGCTTTAATCCTCCCTTGTTTGTGCACATCTGCAAGCACTGCAATAGTACAGACACAGAGAGAGACAGGGAGAGAGAGGGAGAAACAGAGAGAGAGAGAGAGAGAGACACACACAGAGAGAGCTCACAGGGCACGCTCTCCCTCCTGACTCCCTGGTCCCTGTACCCAGGGCTTCGGTGGAGGGGGCAGACAGGCGTATCTCCTAGCCCAGGGAGAAGCTCCCCGTCCCAGCCACGGAGCCGCCGCCAGGCCCGCAGGCCCCTGTAATCACTGCACACAGTCAAACACCCAGTCACACAGGCTCACACACCGACACAACATTACAGGCTTTTTACACAGAATTACACCACATCTTATTATCCCATTCAAGTCCCTCTATTAGCTCAATTGGATGGTGGGATTTTCATTTGTAAATTGGGGGATTTTAGATTAGCTTGTCTGTCAGCGATGAAATGCCCCCTGAGACTATGAATTATGTGACCAATCGCATATGAATCAGTGCTTACGCATGCTGTAGCGTATGAATGGATGGTGTCGACAACTTTAACCTATATTGTGTCTGTATAGATCGCTGGTATTATTAATGCAGGCATCAGAGCTTTATGGTTTGATGGTCACAGATTAAGAGTACCGTAGTTCTTGACCTCTTTTAACTCAGAAAGCTTCAGTAAGGGGCTAAATCAGGGAATGTGATGTATTGACATAGCACGAATGACACTATTTCCTTATACTTGACAATAAGCAAATAATATTCAGGTCTAATAGCAAATTATGAAAGAGATAAATATTAGCTGCTACACACACCTAGCAGCAACATTATGCAGAATTGAAGCTCGGTTGAAAGGAGGCAAATGAATTACCCCTCTTCCTCCCCAGGCCTTCCATTCAGACACGGAGAGAGAGAGAGAGAGAGAGAGAGGGATGGAGAGAGAGAGGGAGGGAGGAGAGAGAGGAAAAGAGGCACCCCGAGCTAGTCGAGAGACGCGGCAAATTATGAAAATGCCTCTCTGTGTCCTAAATGGAGGCCGAGCTCTTTAATGTGGCACAAAATTAGAACCTGGGGGAGGAAGTGTGGCCCGCTTGATTGGCGAAACTCCTCCTGGCCCACTACCCTCCTTCCTCCCCCCCCTCTCAAAGCACACAGAGATATTATCCTGTGCCTGGTGGCGCTCGCCTGTATTGGGGACACTGAAGGACCCCAGAGAGAGCCCAGGGGCGTCCATAAAGGTGCCTAATTTGTCAGTTTACTCCTCAATTATTTAAATAGATCTAAGAAGGGAGCGGAGAACGGGGCTTTCTCCGCCTCTCCGCAGTCAAAGCAGAGAGAGACCTTTCTCCACGGCAGCCATTTTCAATTATGCTCCGCGCTGCCGTCTTTGATATACAGACGTGCTGTAGTAGAGAGCGGCTGTATCAAATAAACAAACGTGTGTACACAAGATAACAACGGCGACTTGGGGATAATATTCCGTCTGCTGTGAAGAACTCGGTTATTTCACATTCGCAAATTTAGAGATTAAAATATACTTTAAAAAATAAAACCACCCAAGTACGCAGACGCACGTTCAAACATTTATATGTACACAGACATACGTGTCTTCGCACACACATACGTACGCATACATTCACACACCTATCAGTGAGGACTGAGGTGAGAGGTTTGGACGCAGAGTGAGGACCCTTTGTCCACTCGTCCCCTGTGGTCCTCCATCCATCCATACTGTCAGGGTAAATCTCCTCTCCCTCTCCAACCACAGCTCCGGTCCTATCAGCCCCCCCCAACACCCAGCTGGGGTACCAGCACACACAGACAGACCACTGGAGGTATGTGGGGCCTGGGGCCAGAAATTACCAAGCGGTTGAGGATTGATTCTGGAAATGGAGATGTCGTATTCCCCAACCCCCTGACATCTAATCCCTCACATATCTGCCTCTATTGTCGGGTTTGTTTTATTAGAGGGGTGAGGTTGCGGAGGGTGCGGAGGATGAGGATGCTGTGAAGGTAGAGGGGGTCCAGACGGGGTCCTAAGGTGACTTTATCTCCACCGGGCGTCTGGTGGAGGCAGGTAAAGGGCCCTCTCTATGTCTGAATGCTTTGCTGCAGACCCCTGTTGAGAAGGACTCTCATCTGTGCAGCAACAATCCCTTTCAATAAGCCCTATATCAGTAGCCAGGCCAGCACTAGGTCCAGTGGCAATACAATTGGTCGGGTGCGCCTACACAAAGACATGAGCAAAGACAATGGCGTAGTACCGTTAAATACAGGAAAGACACTTGCGAGCGGAGAAAACACATTGTGCATTTCGGCACAATAGAAGCAAAGCAAACCCAAGGCAAACTTTAACACAATGGAGAGCACAACAAACACCTGTACAAATAAACTCAGTAAACCTGCAAACATGCTGTACCTGCACTGCAGACGTACAAACACTGGCTACCACACACACACCCAGAACAGCAAACGAAGACCAGAGACAACACAGACTGGCATTAAGAGCCTAATTCTACCCAATACACATCGATGAGTTTATGGGAAAACATCCTCCATTTAGCCCAAATAACAATGATAATTTCCAATATCAGGTTACAATATGCTAAGACTTTCACAGCTAAGGCTCCAGTGTGTTGAGACTCCACTGTTATCTAAGAGGTTACAGACAATCAGCTGACAAGAGCTGTCATGTTCGATAAACCTGCAACTTAGTATGTGAGAATAACAACAATCCTGTGCTAAAAATACATGTGGAGTTTGGTGGTGGGCGTTGGCGACGGGTGGCACCGCGTAAACATCCTCGAAACAGGTTTCTCATGCTTAGGAAAGGGATCTGCGGGCGAAGTTTTCCAGAGTGTACGATTCTGCAAAATCTGTGGCCAGCTCAGTTATATCATGCCTCTCACACCGTCTATTCTCTTCCCAAACACTACCCAACACACCCCACCCCTCCGCCTCCCTCCACTCCGAGCCTCCATCCAGCCAGAGAGAGAGGA
Organism: Rondeletia loricata; assembly: GCA_900302605.1. Lineage (NCBI taxonomy): Eukaryota > Metazoa > Chordata > Actinopteri > Beryciformes > Rondeletiidae > Rondeletia > Rondeletia loricata. The sequence continues at coordinate 5,818 of OMLI01035645.1, forward strand.
GAGGAGATAGGCCCAGCTGCTAAAGCTGTCTTTTCAGCCCCTGCTCCCGCTCGGTCTATCTGAGATACACAGCGAGCGGAGGTGTCGCTTTTCCGCTGGCACTTCGGACAGTATCTACTTATAGACGGGAGAGAAAGAGAAAAGAAAAACAGAAGGGGTATTATCAGGGAGGGATGAGAGCAGCAAAGGCATTTTGTCTTTTTATTCCCCTCCTAAGCCCTGGGCTTCGCTCCCAATCCGATTGGTCGATACGGCCAGGGATGTAAATGAAATGCAAAGAGGAATAAGGCTGGCTTCCCATCTCCAGTGTGTGCCCCCCTAAGTCCCCCTCCCATCTCTCTCTCTCCCTCTGTCTCGCTCTCTGGCTGTTTATGGTGTTGTGTGTCTTCCATTCACAGACTTGCTGCTCTCCCTGTTTCCGTCTCACCCTCTCTCTGCCTCTCCCCCCCCCTCTCCCTCCATCCCTCCCCTCTCCCTGGCCGGGCTCACGGCTCTTATCTCCTCAGACGCCCCACATTCCAGCGTTGCCGTGGCTCCCTGCCTGCATCCCTGGTCACGGCAATTCCACGGGTTCCCACAATCCTCAGCAGCTTGCTGATTTAGGGTGGGCAACTGACTCTCAGAGACAGGGGAGAGGAGAGGAACAGAGGGGTTGGGGGAAGACTGGGTGAGAGAGGGATGAGAGAGAGAGAGGGTGGGAGGCAAGAGGGGGATGACAAAAGGGAGGACAGGGAGAAAGTAAAGTAAAAAAAGACAGAGGGCATGAGACGAGAGGAGAGGAGAGGAGGCAAATGACACGGTGATGTAACCACGAAAACAGTCTGATACGAATATCTAAGTGAAGTTCAACAATGGTTTAATGACAAAAAACTGTAAAGTTATTTTAGCACATTTCATTTTTGGAACATTCAAACAACAAATATGATCAATATGCGGGGCCCTGAATCTCATCATCCAGCCAGCTGACCACTAACCAGGCCTGCGAACAGAGAGGGCCGATTACATCCTGAGAAAACGACACGTGTGCTTACTGTCCTTAGCTCCGACAGCGCTTTATGGAGCTTACGGCAACGCACTGGCTCGACCTCTGCGTAACAACTCCTACGGCCCCAGGCTCATTATCATCGACACCAACATTCACAAAATCAGTTACAGAAAGCATCATACATCCTCCTGCTGTCCCCCAGTGTGTAACCCTGAGAACAAACCGGGGGGGGATGCAGAGACAAAGATCTGAGGGTGTTGTGAAGTGCCTCTCCAGGTCCGCTGGCCGGGTTTGCATGCCACCATGTCTCTCAAGCAACCCTCATGAGGCTAATCTGTCCATCTGTCTGGGAGCTGTGAGGCTGTGGGGTTTTGCGTGGCTATGTGTGTCTCTGGGAGTTAGCGTGACTTTGTGCTTCTCTGATTTGTTCATTGACTATGTTTAGGTGTGGCTATGTTCCTGAAGGAAAAGGGCTTGGATGAAGCTATAGACATGCACACACATGTAAACATAAATAAACACACATGCATGCACACACAAACATACCTCTAAAAGGGTCCCTGGCATTGTGACATTTCACATTTAATTTAAATCCATGAGGGATTATAGCCCTGTCGTTAGGAAGGAAGAGGGGGAAAAAACACTCATCGAATCCATTAGTTTTTAAAGGACCATCTAAGATAGACTGATGGGTGGATAGAGGGATGGGTGGGCAGTGCTGGTGATGGGGAGAGACGACTGGGACAGCACAAGTCTGTCCCAGATTAAACTGCCACTCTAATCCCACATTTCTGCCCCCAAATTGGGTTTCCCTCAATCTCGGCCTTGCCATCCTAATGTGAGACACAGAGAACTAGAGCAGAGGCTGAGGCAAAATAAGCATCACGTTAAAAGCTGGAAGAGTGGAAGAGGAGAAAAAAGAATGAGTGAGTTTAAGAGGAACACAGTCCTCTAGGCTTCTCCCCTAGAGGACCCCTGGGCCAACAGTAAACATTCATCCAATGAAGCATGGCTCAGTCCTTTTCACTCCCTCCTTCATGCTGAGTTCTCTTTACCAACTTTAACATACATTGTGACTCTGCATCAGCATTCCCCTTCACCCATACTTAGCCCTCAGGTAGGTCCCTTTATATTGTACCTTGCCTGTGTCCCATCTTTGTCCAGTGAAACAGTCTGAGTCTGAGCAATTCTCCCATCACCAATGTATACAGATCTCTCTATTCTCCAAAGTTCCAGTCCCAACTCCTAAATCGATTCAGACAAAATCTTAACTAAACACCACTACACCATCCTCTACCCCTCTGGAGCACCACGTTTTAAGCAGGAGAAGAGGCACATTGCCTCAGACTTCGTCCCTGGTGCCTCGCACTTGGGTCGGGCTGGCGGCACACTCTCAGCTCCATGTAGATCCCTCTGGGACTTGTCATGGGGTTTGCCTCTGGGTCTGGCGGAGCCTGTCTCTCTCCTGGAGCAGGTGAGTAATGGCAGAGCGGATGGCAGGAGCCTGGGGATCCGTGTGTTCCTTCTCCAAGTAGAGACTGAAGTGCTGGGCACTGCAGGTCAGCAGGCTGTCTGGACTGTGGCCCCGGTGACCTGAACGGAGGAGCCTCTCGCAGGCCAGTGCCAAGTTCTTGTCCCAGTTTGGAGGGTAGTCTGAGTGGGCCTCCACAATCTCCTTATACAGCTGCCCAGCAAACACACACGCGCACACACAAAAGCAGATGTTATCAAAAACTCCTGAATGTCTATGTCATATTTTGCCTTGTGTGGCATGTTGATCTGTTTGGTGTTTGGTGTTTGTTGAGGTCAGACTCACAGTGTAAGACAGCTCAAAGAGGCGAGCTTTCCCCTCTCCCTGCATCCTTTCTGCCAGGTCAAACAGAAAGAAAGCCGTCTTCATCCTGAAACAAAGCACGCAGGCTCAGGGCTAAGTGCTGGATGGATGAGCCATGCAGATCCACACTCTCAGACGCACCAGTCCAATGGAGAGATTTACAGCATGTAGACGCCGCCACCAAATAGAATGTACATGTAGATGCTCTACCACACAAGACTGGTTTATGGAGATGTTCTAGCAGGCTAGTGTGCTTCGTGACACAGCTTCTATCTGCACACTACAGTATGCAACCTCTCCAAAGAGGGAAGAGAAACCAGCATCTACAGTAAAAGGTTTCATGTACCTGGCTTGCCACATCTCCTCATTAGCAACACGCTCCCAGGACCCAGGATGGAAACTGTTCAGACACAGAAAAAAACCAAATGTCTTTATCTAAATAGCTTCAGGCTTTGGCTTGTGCACAGTTCCACTAACTATAAATGATTATTTATGTGAATATATTGTTCAACGCAACTGTGCAGGTTTTGACACACTAAATCATCAATGTTTGATGCATAAACATTAAATGACTGAGCAACAATACCAGCTAGCACATTAGACATGGACTAAACCACATCTCCCTTTTTTCATTTTGTTGACTGTAAACACTTGACCTCTTCTTCAAAAGAATATTTTAGCAGGGTTCCCGAGCTAATATTTGGCTTGTGGGCATCGGCGGACACGCTTGTCGTGAGGGTGCGGGAAATAATGTCACAGTATTCAGCCGTGGACATCTGAGTGAACGAGGGGCTGCTGGCAACAGCAACAGAATATGGAGCTTTGACTAATTCCACTTTTGACACAGTTATTGACAAAACGCAATAAGAAACTCATTATTTTTCATCTTCAGTCTCATTTCAAATCGCCGAGGGCCTAATGTCTTGCTCTGGTTGAATTCACAAAGCACAGCATGGAGAACAGAGGACGACCTCGCTGCAGGAAGCTCTGTGGAGTCTGGGCCAGAATGGCCAAAGACCACATAAGAGAAGAGAGGGCAAGCAGATATTTTCTGGTGCCGGTGATGAGGTACACGATGAGTTGGTTGGGGTTGATGAGTGAATGTTTCAAGTGCCATGTAAAGATCATGACTTGTTTTAAACAGAGAAATGATTTGATCAACATGCCCAGTGGTTATCCCATAAAATTATAGCCTGCTACCTGTCCAGAGGCATGAATGGTTGTGTGTATTTGTCTGTGTGTGTGTGTGTGTGTGCGTGTGTGTGTACCTGTTGTGTGGCTCGCTCCAGTTGTAGATGTTGCGGGTGCGTTGGGCCCATGTTTCGGGGTGAAACTGCCTCTGGGCAGGCACCAGGTAGTCACACACACCCAGGGGCCAGCGAGAGAAGCTGCGCTCCCAGCTTGGGTCCCCATCAGGCAGGCCAATGCAGGCAAATACAGCCCTCCTGCAGACAACAAACAAATAAACAAATAAACAAACAAACACACAAACACACACACACACAATCAGATGGAGGCCTCACACTCAGGGAGCCAGGACCACAGGAGGTAAAACACACCCCTATCTCCCTTTAAAACCACTCCCTCACCCCGGGTAACCGCTGACGACTACACACATATGAACAGCAGGGAGGGCTAACTCAAATACATTTCCTCACCTTCTAGCTTCCTTCCAGCCCCTGCTACTCACCAAAGGCTTGGGCCCTGAGGGTTAATCCCACAGGTCAGTGTTGCCCCTCTGAGAGACAGGCATGTTGGCCTGGCAAATACTGCCCCCTGGTGGGCTTGGTATTAACAGGCCTCCTGCCTAACGCTCTCCGGTCCTCCCTGAGGAGTGAGTGGTGAGAGCAGGGAGCAGCAATCAGTCTGCTAGAGACTGTTTAACCAAATCAAGTAGATTAGTCGACTTCTGCAGTTCATCAGACTCCTCTTATGTCCGCAACAGTTCTACGGGCTTATCTTCCCCCTGCACTCACCGCTGTGTCGACCATTCCACTGATCTCAGCCTCATTATATCACCCATCACCCTTCAGTCGGCTCATTGTTGCCCTCCTCATTCACTCTCTCCATTTCATACCCTTCTATTCATCTGCTCAGACCATCCCTTTATCCTCTCCCCTCTCTCTCCCCGTGTCTCAGTGCCTTACTGCGTGTTGTGGGTGAGGAACTGCTCCAGACTGAAGGTGTCCTTCTCCTCAGGGTGGACCGGGTCCCACCAGCGGCCGGGGAAGTGGACCCCAGGGTGGTGCTGCTCCAGCTTGGCCACATACCAAGTGTATGTCATCATCTACAGAAAGAGTACCTCCAACTCAGTTTAAGTCGTTCGTACCACTGAAGCTTCCTGTTTTTATACCTAAACGGTAATGTACCTGACCTTAACTGTGCTCAAAGAGATCTTTTGCTTCCGGACAGGTTTTGTGTGACATTCGGTTCTGACATTAAGCTGTTCTTAATAAGACAATATGTTCTTAGTTTAGGTTTATATCAAAGATCAAAACTTTAGGCAAAACAGTGTTGGACTCAACATAGACAAGACAGTGGAGAAATGAAAAGCTCTGACCTCCTGGTCGACCAGGCGGACATCGGGCCGTACGCCTTGGCAGTAGTGTAGGTAGCGCAGGGAGTTTCCTGGCAGGTCTCCTCTGGTTAGGATGATGGAGTCTGTTGGGACCGAGGCCAGAAGCTCCCTGCCGAACCTCTCCACCACAACGTTCCTGCTCTGATCACACTCCCTAGGAACGTCACCACACACACACCGTAATATTGTTTAATATCATCAAAATACCAGTTGTGTTTACTTGCATTTAAAAAGGGGCTGAGTGCATCCTTACCACTACTTATAAGTGATTGTGTGTGATGTGTATAACTGTGTATATGTGAGTGTGTGTCTGTAGGTATGCTTTCAAGGTGCTCGGAGTGTAAGTTGTCAGTGCCCCCGCCCCCGCCCCTCTTCAGCGCGCTCTGGCTGCCTATCTAATCACGGGGAGACAGGTGTGATGGGTCTGACAGCACAGGCCACGCTCTCCCCTTGATCAAAGCCGCTCAGTGATGGCTGTCTGGCACTCCCCAGCACTACGCTGGTGTAATCTGCCTTCTCGGACGGCTAACATCTCAGACTGAGCTCTGCGAGTGGAATCTATGTGCTAGCCGTGCCTCTCTTTAGCCCCTACCATGGGGTGAGCAGAGAGAAACCTGACATATGGAGTTCAGACCTCCGGTTTGAAGCACAGAGGAGAAACAAATCGGGTTGACTCAGGGAAAACTAACACATGGGGATTTTAGAAGGGACTAGAATGAGAGGTGGTTTTATTTCCCTTTAACTTAACAATAAAGAACTACTTTAAAGTAACTTGGGGCGCATTTTGAGTCCAGCGTAGCTACTGCTAGTGGAATGCAGTAAAGTACCAGTTTATCAAATTCAATCTAACGCTATTTTTATTGATCGCACAGATGCATGCACAACCATCGTACAGAAAGCCCACTTAGCTATTTTTACAGTGGGAGAACCAAAAGAACGTTTAAAACAAGAGACTGAATACAAAAACACTATTCGCTCTTGTAATCCCCAATACCATATGGCCACGCACTACAAAGAAGCTAATCGTGGCAGTGCAAATTCATTTAAGGTATCAGGTATTGGATATATACCAAGCTCTAATAGAGGAGGGGATAGGTTCAAGAAACTGCTACTTAGGGAAACCATCTGGATTTATACTGTTAAGGCGACGCAGCACCCAGGATTAAATGGAGAAATTGATGTCTCACCCTTTCTGTAATTATTTATAGGTGTATTTTTACCAGGTTGACTGGTGTACTGTGATTGTAATGTCTGCTGCTACAGAATTTTCCGTTATGGTTGTCTATGTAGCGTATTACAGAATTGACTGTTATTTCAATGGTTTTGTGTGTATTTCTGATTTCTGATTACATCTATCACTGTGCCATGTGTAGTTTGAAACATCTGTGACTAATGTGCATGGAAGTAATTTGATCAGTTCTTGACTAACATGCGACTTAATTAGACCACACCTTATATATACATATACAGCGACACCATGATGAAGGCTTTGGTGGCCTCAATGCGTAGGTCACAGCAAGAAGGATTTTAATGTCTGAGCACTAATGAAATAAAGGCTTTTTAACTTTTTAACCTTGGACATCTTCATTTTTTTTTTGCATCCCAAGTTTCTGCTAACTTTGTATGATGCTCACCTACGATTGGAGTGTACCATATGTGCCAGCAGAGCCATGGTGAGCACCCAGCCTGCGGTCTTCCACACACCCCCGCAGCCCAGCCTCCTCTCCAGCCCTGTGTGTGTCCAGCTCAGGCCTAGGCCTGCCAGCACACACACTGCAGCATCACTCTGGAGCCAGAAACGCTCGACCTGCAGGGAGCGCACACAAACACAAACACACCAGTGTTTCCTGTAGATTTTTGGGGGAGATGTAGGGGGTAATTTCGGTTCTGAAACCCAGGTTCGCTCCTGGGCCCTTTCCAGGATCAGCTTCAAAAGGTATTGCAGTTTAACAATGGCTCTTATTTAGGGATTTCTATCATGACAGAAAGACAATTGTGCTGTAACTGCAATTGTAGATATTTATTTTGGGAGTGGGACTGAGCAATAAAGTCTGATGATGAATAAGGAAAAGGAAAACAGTAAGTAAAGGAAACACTTGACACACACACACACGCTCAGAGAGTGGATTGCAGAAGCCTCCCTGAGCACAGTTCACCCCGAGTCCCATAGCTCACCACTCCCAGCAGTAGAGGTCTGCTGATGTCCAGGTTGGCTCTCCAAGCAAAAAACAGCGAGTAGACCAGCAGCATGGCAGTCAACAGCCAGGACACAGAACAACACATCCTAGAACAGGAATTACCACGAGCAAGGTCATTTAGATACGACACTCAAATATTCAGCTACTTTTTTCATTGTCAGTATATAAAGATATGAACAATTTAGATGTATAATGTACATACTGAATATTTGTTTTGAATACCTCCATAAAAATATTAATGCAAGGATGGAGATCACGAGCCCAAGAGCAAACGTAGACCCCAGCCAGCTTAGAGGTGCATAACTGATTTTCTAAAGCACAGTGAGTCATAATGAGCTGGAGCCAAGCACTGAATCACAAACCCATTACAGTACAGCTGTAAAATGTAGTTCCACACTAATGAGAAAACAAACACTATAACCTTATGACAATAACGAATGCTGATCTGAACCTTAAGAAATACTTTCAATCCAGAGAAAACGACTATTGATTTTTCATTCTGCTGGTTTCCACTGGCTAGCTTCCTTTTGTGTGAATTTACATCTCAGTTCTTCTCACATTACACAGAATGGTTAATTAAATTCTCAGTAATAAAATTTTCTGATGTGCTTTACATTACATATCAAGTACTTCCACTAAACATTTAAATTTTAGGGAAATTACCATTTGCATGGTTTCCTTTTGATATCCCATGGAATGACCTTTTTCTTCTTCTTCTATGTGTGTGTGTGTGTGTGTGTGTGTGCACCCCAGGGGGGAGGGGGGGCAGTGCCCTGGGGAGAGCCCAGCTCCGAGGTTTTCCTGCCCCAGGGCTCCGCCAGGCTTTATCAGCGCCACCCCACAGACCCCAGCAAAGGCACTACTGTAATGAATTACTGGATCACACAGCCCTGCCACATACAGATACATAAAAGCAATGATTTACTTGCACACATAAACATGTTTTTGAAAATATACACAGACATCAACCCATCTTCATTTGAATGTGGAGAGTCGCGGCAGCATGACAGTCGGCTGCCTCGGTGTCATTTTGTATTCTTTTTTCTAAGATCAGCACTTTGTCAGTGGTTTTGTTCCATGTCTTTTACTCCAGAAGGATTAGATGTTTGGTTGAAGTGGCTGCTGAGGTGGTGGTGTCTAGCTCGTCTTACCTATCCCATGAGGAGAGGAGCAGGCCCATTCCAGCCAGCACCAGGACAGGGAGTGAAAGGTCTGCTAGGCAGTGGTCCAACTGGGCCCTGATGCA
>OMLI01035656.1:2997-14168 GCA_900302605.1 Rondeletia loricata
CACACACACCTAAAGTAAAGCAATGCATTAATGCACTGCGCGACAAACACACACACACACACACACACACACACACACACACACACACACACACACACGCACACGCACACGCACGCACGCACACACGCACACACGCACACAGATAGATAGATAGATAGATAGATAGATAGATAGATAGATAGATAGATAGATAGATATGCTATTTTAGTTAAATAAAATAGTTGGCAACTTTACCAATTCAAAAGAGCAGAGCCCTTGCTTAAAATTAAAGAAAAGGAGAGCATCGTGTCCTTAACACCTGATACATTTTCCTCATCAACACGGAGTCAAGTGCAAAAAGAAGCTCATTCTCCTTTGAGGAAATTAGGGTTAGTAAGTAATCCGTATGAAATCATCAGGTTGTCAGTAATTGGCGTCTTTTGACATTATTTTAAGAGGAACAATTTTATTTAAAGGTTACACTGTGCCTAAAAAAGTAGGCCTACAATAATTTGCCTCGAATAAGATGTGTGCCAAAGACCACCGCTTTGTTTCTTGAAAAGAGAGACGCAGTGTAAAACCAGTGAGCAGCCCACATACAAACAAGATGACGCAGCAGAGGCATATAATTTATGACCGTCTGAAACATAAACGAGCCAAACCACTCAGCCCCCTGCCGCTCCATCATTGACCCGATTGGTGACCAAGCATAGGTCCAAATTTATATCTGACAGCCGTAAGCGCCGTCCAATTAACTTCCCCAATATCCCGCACAAGGGAGGAAAGACAAGTCCTCCTTTAGACATTAGAGGAGCAGACGAGACGCGCCTCGCCGCATCACACTGTCCACGTCACAGGTAAAGCCTTTCAACGTCTCACCGTGTTTTAATATTTGGCTCAAACGGACTAATGTTTAATATCAAGGCAGATCACAATCCTATAGCTCGTCGGCCGAAGTTTGAGTAGGGACAAGAAACGAGCAGAGATCTCAGAAACACCTGTAGTCTATAGCCTAACTTGTTTTCTCTGTTGTCGAGCTACTTAACCCTCCACAGAATATTTTAAGGTCAAGACAGATGAAGCAGCAGGCCTGTTCCTGCTGTTTTATTTACCTCTTCCCGTATTGTTGGACATATCCCTGAGGTTTTGGTCCTTGGTCTGCCGGCCAAATGTAAGCGGATCCTCCACGCTGTCCCAGTTAAAGTGTTTTTACTCCACGTCCTGCCTCGTCTGGCATGAGTGTGTTCCTGAGCGCACCGCTGGTTAAATGCTGCAAGAGTACATTATATTACAATGTTGATATGAGACTGGCTGGTTGTCACACACTGCATGTGGTGCGTTTGAGCTGTGCAGCACGGATGGATAGCGTCTCCATGCCACTCTGTACTGAGAGATGTGACCTTGTGATGGCATTCATTTGTCTCTGTATATAGGAAACTGAAAATACTGGCCGTATGTAAAAATACTAATAACCAACGATATTCAGCCGATTAGATATGTCTAGGCTACTTCTTGTCTGTGGAGCAGAGTGTGAATGCTCATTTTAAATCCTTAATTCCAGTGCAGCTAATTAGGATTGATTGGTCTCATTAATCATCTTCCAGTTTTCAATGGCGCCACGAACGGGTTAGTCTAATTTATTTGGGTTATTGAACAGCAAAATGTGTATTATGTTGTCTTATTATATAGCTTTGGTGTAAATCATTAAGAGCGCCTGTAGTTGACTGAGAGTCTGGAGTCCCTCTTCAGGACTGTTCAGTGTTAATCAATACTGATTGATTCACTTATAGTGTAAAGTTAAGATAAGATGAAACTTAAGTTAAGTTAAATGTACATATCAAATATCCTATATGAGAGCAACGGATTGTTTTTAAATAGAAAACCTCATTGTCAGAATAAAGACATCAAGTCACTGCCTGTTCTATCTCTAATTTGTTGAATAGATTAGACATTAGAAAAACTGTGATGGAATTAAGACATAAGACACATCATTAGGATCTTAACTCTTAAATAAAACATGCAGAATGAAAGTAAATGTGGTAATTGGCAGCTGGTATTGCCCATGCCTTGTTTACAGGCTCCATCTGCTCCTGCCCTGCACACCTCTTTACTCTCTTGGATGAAATGTTTCAGCAGTGCTGTCAGCTTGATAAGGCCCACAGCGCCAAGAGCTTTTCAGTCCAGAAATAAAGAGAAATAAAACCAAAACATATCATTTTCTATAGGATGTATACATAGTGACATATAGTGACAGCATCAGAGTAATTACTGACATCTGATTTATAAAGTAATGACCGGCCCCAAGGTGGAAAAGACACTTGTTAAGGTTATTATAGTCACTTTTACTTCTACTGTGTGGAACTGTTTAATGTTAAACTGCAAGCTGTCTTTTCAAAACAAGGTTACTGTAGTCGTTGTTGTTGAACTTGTTGATCTGACTAAATGTACTGCTAGAATTAATCAAATAATTATTGAACTGTACTTTAAAAAGTGTTTAATCCTGTCATAACATTAGATGACTGCAGATGAAATACTTTAACCAGATAAGTAAATGTGCAGTGTTTGGTGGGTTGACCTCAGCTCATCTTTCAGTCTGGTGAAGTTATAGCTAATAAGAATTAAACTGTTCAGATTCTGTGTTGGTAAATAATTAAGAGAATGATGAGACATAAATAATAAAGCTGCACTGCCAAGTTTATTAACTTTTAATTTACTTTTGTGAATTAACATTAAGTGTTTTCACATAATTTACACACATTTTTCCAGCACAAGCACATTTTAAAAGATGTTAAGTTATTTAAAGTTTTTTTTCATATCATGACTGTCAGTTTACAATTTGCAAATTGTGTTATAAATCAAAGTTCTGCTAACTCCTAAATATTGACAGTTCAAACTTAGAAGAGACCTCTAAATCATTGATACTATACATAAATGAAATAACAATAATTTTTGAAAATGATATATTTTTAAGTATGAGATAGAATGATTGTATTTGTCATTTGTCATTTGTATAATGTAAAAGATTATAGATTTCTCACTAATTTGGAACAGATCAGTAATCGGTGGAAATTCCTTTGTCATCTGATTTTAGGAGATTTATTTGTAAACAATGGATGCATAACTTACTACCATTTCCATAATTTTAGGATGGATTTGTCTGGCTTTTGATGATAATGTTTATGTTGGTGTTATGTAGGTTTTGCTGAGGAGTGACGTGGTAAAACTATTATTAATTGTAGGGATTATTAATTGTACCTTCTCTACAGGTTACCATGAAAATATTTTTGAAGAATTAATTACAGACCTTCTTTACAATTCTTGGTCAGGATATACAAACACAAAGCACCATTCAGACTGAAATTCTTTCATGAGGATTTAACTTTCATATTCACAGTCTAACCTTTTGTTTTTGTAGGTGGCTTTTGTCATTTCAAGCTCCTGCTCAGGTTAAAGTCTAGTGCACATTATTCTGTTTCGTCTTAGTTATGTTTTATTCTAAATGTGGATGTAAGCTATTAAACGTTGTTCTATAATATCGATAATATATTGATACAGTCACTCGCACAGCGTCTATGCAAAAGGGATGAGAAAAGGTTTAGACATGATGATAACCTTTTGGTGATACTCATCTGTCTTTAAATCAGTACTAGATTATTTATACCTCTTTGTATGTCGTTTTGTCTCTTATCAATGTTATTTTACAGAGTGTAATCACAGCAGGGGAGAGAAAGAAGATTGGTAAAGACGTTTAGAAACATTTAACATAAAGACCCTACAAACTTCTCCATGAAACTGGGCCCAAGCACTCGCCTTTATTTTTTTTGTGCTGCACTGTATGAAAAGCTGCAGTAGGCAAACATTTGCTATGAAAATACTGTCCTTTATTATTTATCTGTACTGTCCTTTATTATTCATCTGTACCCTCCGATTCACTCGTGCAAATCCACCATAACTTATGAATCGATGTTAGTTCAGGCGACATTCCCCTTTTTCGTGCTCTATTTTCTCAAGAAGGATATTCTGGATGATTATTCTTGTTCTTCAAAAACCTTTCCCTTCACCTGGAACTCAACCCCGAGCCTGGGCCACATATTTATACCCTCCTGGTTATTACAGTTAACTATAGTCTCATTCACTGATCTCCCACCATTCAGTAGATTACCACAGCAAAACAAGTTGTATATGGACCACGCGTCTGTCTCATGGCCCTCGCATCATTTAGGATCACCCTCTGCTCTCACGCTATGTTGGGAGGATCGTGGATCACTAATGCTCACGATATTTGCCATTTACTTTCGCTATTGCTATCCCAATAAGTAGATTCAATTTTAGATTTCTAAACAATCGCTCGCATTTGCCAGGCTGCACACTTTCCGTTCAAATATCTTGCAAACAAGCGCGAAAGGAATCAGGCCTACCTTTTAATAATGAGAAAAAACAACGTCCCAAGCAGATATTCTAATATTATCCAAAGGGAAGAAGGACACTGGAGATAATGTCGTGTGTCTCGGGGAGGTCCAGGCTGTCTCTGATGAGGCTGGTGTTGTTTCAGCACAAGGAGGAGGAGATGTTTAGTGCCCGCTGCCAATACCGAGCAGGCTTTATCCAACGGAGGCTGCGGAGCGCACCGTGCGCTGCAGCCATTGGACGAGCAGCCGGGGGGGGGACGCGGGGAAGTGAAGGGTGAGGTGTGGCTTTCTGCAAAAGAGGGTGTCACCCATCTTCCCCCCCCCAAAACCCCACATGGATGACTGATCCTGTGTTTTGATGGCACTGCACCCAGTGACTGTACGGAAACACTTGTCAGGGAGATGGCTTGTTTCCACTCACCTCCAGCGACAGCTCCATGTGATTAGATGGTGTACACGCTGGGACCCCGTTTCCGGCGGTCTGAGGTCTGAGGGTCGGTTCATCGGGACTGCGCCGTTTTCACACGCAATTTAGTGCTTGATTTGTTGCGATCCGTCACAGTTTCTCCCTGACAGGTGTGGCCTGCCTTATTAAGGGATAGACCCACAGTGTGAGTTGGAAGGTGAATTACTGACCAGGCATTTCACGACTTTTATTGAAATCACTTTCTAAACTGGCGGGAAACAATGTTGCGCAAGTTTAACGAAAAGAAAAAAGGAAACATAGGCCAGCTGTTTTAGTCTGAGGCTTGGTCAGCTACTTTTCCAAGTTTGTTAAACTGATACATTATTATAGGCCTAATTGTTTTATTGGCACGTTAATAGCCTATTTATAATTAAAATAGTAGGGTATTATGACATTGTTTTGCAGTAATTATTAGCCTAAGCCAATTATGCGATGATATCTGACGTTAAGGTTATAGTGATCCATGGGGAATAACCTCCACTTCAATATTGATGGTCTCCAAATGATTGTTGTTGCTTTCCGTGAATCTAAGACAACGTTACGTGAAATGGGCTGCAGATAAGCTCCTTACAGCAGCTATAGATACAGGAGCGTCTGAAGCTGTAGGCATACCTCGACCAGTAGCCCTCACTAATTTTCACTAATTCTTTACTTACGAGTAAAGCCACTTTGACCAGAGTTATTGTCTGAGCTGCACATACTCCTGCACAATCCAAGGCGTTTTCACTCTGTTTCCTATCCACACATCCTCCAGAGAGCTGCTAGCTGCACCACAGAGGCTGCTTGGTGAAGGTTAGGCTACTTTTCTGATATTTACATTCCGATTTGGGATCTATGGCCTATAATAATAATAATAATAATAATAATAATAATAATAATAATAATAATAATAATAATAATAATCTTTTCTACGGGTCACTTTCGACGTGTAGGCCGAATAAGTAGGGCTATTTAATGTCTGTTTTCAGATTTCAGAAAATAACCCGGTAACAGGTATGACCCATCGATATAAACAAAAAACAATTATATTTTTAGAAAAGCATTGATTCATGCCTTTTCCCTTATCCTCATATAAATGACATCACTGTTATTGTCACATGTCAGCCTAAAAAAAGGTGGGTGAGCTGAGTTAAGATGATTTGGATGTCGGCCTATAGATGAAGTTAATGTATTAGAGAGAATGTCTGTACTACGCTTGACTCATTTTTGATGCATGAATGAAAAAGTCCTTGCGACTTCTGGGAATTGCATAATTCCTAAATGGAGTTAGTTTGACTTTCACCACCTAATCCAGGCGGCAGACTAGTGGCGTGAGGTCACACCAGGGTGTCAGGATCCCCCTGAGTTTCAACATTGTTAATGTTGTTCTCACACGCCTGTAAAGCAAACATAGCACCTCTAATGACAGTCCTTCATGGCACCGTGTCGCCTTTTTTGGCCTCATCGTTGTCTGTCTGGTAGAAAGTAGGTTTATCCAGCCATATGGACTTCTTCTGAGGGAAATGGGCCTATTTGGCATAAGGGCAAAAAAATATAACTTTCAAATAATTCACTTTGCTTAGTATGGCGATAGCTCTGCATGAATAGATGACTCGTTTTACGCTACTTTATTCAGTTTCACGACCAATTTACAAATAGAAGAGGGAACCCAAACGCGCCCTTAAAACATAATGGTGACCGGTCAACGCAACTCCAATCCTTATCTCGTTAATTGAAGTCTTCATTCTTCATCTTCCACCGTCATCTAAATAGGCCTACCATTACACAGGGCCGCTGCGGGACAATAGGGCGAGTGTTTTGAAATAAATAAAAGTGTCAGGAGACTAAAGGGAATCATAACATGAGCTGGAAACAGGATTCAGAGCGGCAGAGACATGACAGCTGCCTGGGGGAGATGGGGGAGACGGGGACAAGAGAGGGGTTATCGAGAGTTTAACAAGGGATTAAAACTCACAGATTGCTATCTATCACAATGATAATGTGAAATAAAATAGCGCTTAATTATATGGGTTAATTTGCCACGGGGCAGAATTCATACACGCCCTACATCCGGGATCTCATAACGTTCGCCTATGTAGCCCAATATTCACAACGACACGAATTTTACTCACTTATTTCATAATTTCTTCAACAACGGGGAGATCAGTCACAGGCATCTTCACGTCTTCATCAGGCCTGAACTAAAAGGCAAGGCTTCCCAAACCTTTTCATGTCAAAGCCCCATAAATACATGGGCCCATGCTTCAGACCCCCGTTTGATGAGAGTTTGTCTCAGGGACCCCCATCTGACAAGATGCTGTTAGACATCATTTAGAGTTACATTACTGTTTCTGTTGTATGTGGGGAGGGACAGCTATGATCTATGATCTTACTAGGCTATACATGTTCTTATCATTCTAACTTATAGTGAATGAAACACCAGTCAAATTAAGCTAGTCCTCATTTTTGCTGGGGACCCCCTCAAACCCTCTCAAGGACCCCTGGTGGTTCCCGGTCCCCACTTGGGAACTACCGGACCAAGGCACTGATGAGTCCTGTGAGGAGGAGGAGGAGGAGGAGGAGGAGGAAGACACTGTTGGTCATAAATGAGATTCCCACTACACGTTACAAAGTTAGTTATTTCTTTTTGTGACCTAAAAAGAAATGACAGACAAATAGGACACATGCAACAGCAGCTGCATCTTTGTTCCACTTGCTGTCATTCAATACAAATAATCATTTTAACAAATAAAAATGAACTTTTGGGTAAAATCGCAGTTAGGCTACTGTTTCCTTCAGCATGACCCACAAGCAACACATCCAGATGCAGATTAAAATATATCTCACTCTAAACAGAATCTGGTTTGATGTCAAGAAATTCAGATTATTGATCAAACAGAATTGACATCCTGCAGTTCTACAGTTTGACCTCGCTCATCTTTATCACAGAAAATGTTGTTTTCAGCAATTTTACAAAAACAATTGAGTTTTGAATACATGTTTTAGTAGCTAGGTCTATTGGTGAAATGTTTCTCCAGACTTTAATTCACTTAAGTTCAGAGGACATCAGTATTTTCCCACTAAAAACGGGAAACATCCTAAAACCTTTCACTGGTCAAAATAAACGCAACAAAAAGTAGAATAGAGATGGAAAATGTCTTGATAAAAGAGAAGACTTTTTTTCCCTCTCATATACGCTGACGCACATCACATTCAATTTAGAAAACACAAACGAGGGCTATAATCCAAAAATATTTTGGGATAAAATCTCGTTATGAGACATTAGGTCATCTGAATGTTCCCACATCATGGAGTCTGCGTTCCTCTATAATGTCACGTTGCGTGGAAATAACTCATGTAATAATATCTTCAGTATTCAAATAATAAAACTGTAAAAATAAACAATAGGCAATTCGCTAACAGGATAAACCTTTTCTGAAAATTGTAGATTCATCAAATAACCTTTGCCAAATGTCATAGCCTTGAACCTTGAACACACTCCTTAACTCCTCATAGACTAGTCCGTGACATGACCCCCAAATAGACCCACATCAGGCCACGGACCCCCATCTGATCAGATTTTCTCCCCATATAAGAAGATGATTATTGTTGTTGATTTAGTGTTGAATTGTATAACTACACTTTACGTGGGGTGATAATAGCGGTGAGAGTGAAACTAATGATTAGAGTAGTAATAATTCTTATACATTCTCTAATTGGGATAATTTCTAGTGGATTGAATAATGGTGAAATTAAACTATTCTCGTTCTGCTGCATTGGGGCCCCCTGGACCCTCCTCCAGGACCCCTGGGGTCCTCCTACCTCACTTTGAGAACCACTGGGCCTGCCTCTTCAATCGGCCTGTAGTCCACTTAGGAATGGGTGTAAGCCTACTATAGTGATGTATTTAACCAAAAGATAAAAGTTCTACTTTAAAGAAAAGAAAAGAACAGATCAGAATATCAGTCGTGTTTCTTCCCTCTCTGCTTCGGGTGTGTCCTGTTGACTGTTTCTCCGGAGTTACTTCCCCAGGCAAAGTTGTCTCCACAAAAGCACCGTGACCCGGGGCGACAGGTGCCAAGAGGCGAGGGGACGGGTCAGACAGCTTCCGACTGCGATGAGAAGGAAACATGCGTTACTGTGGTGGGGCTGGAGGGGGGCAGCTTCACCTTGACTCAAACTGGCCATCTTAAAGATAGATGTCAGTCATAACTAAACACGTTATGGCTTACCCAAGGTTTCTTCAGACCGGTCTCGGGTCATCCTATCCTAGTTGGAAGTAGGTTAACTCCATTTAAATCTATTTTGCCAACTTTATAGACGCTCCCTTACGAAAAAGAACTATAGCCTAGTAATCCTATAATACATTTTAGAAGAGTAAAATATCATAGCAAAACGTTACTAAACTTTACAGCTACTAGAAGAATATACCACAGAAAATCCAATAGTAATACCATGGGAGATAAAACACCATAAAGTAGCCTACTATAAGCTCACTACTGAGAACCACAGTCACACTATAAGTCCCTATAGGAATATTAGAGCATCATTATAGTGATAACATAGGAGATTAAAAAAACAACGAAGCACCATAAAACACTATAGGGATATTTTAAGGACATGATTATTCCTTAGAGCTGTATGCCTACATCAACAACTGGCAGCTAACCCGACCTCCCTCTCTCACCTCCTCAGAGGTGTGTGTTATGTGGCGGGGAGTGAGCTCTGTGCGGGACGCGCTGATCACGCGCAGTGCGCGCTCCCGGAGTGATGCATCGCCTCTCCTCTCGCGCCACACGCTTCGTTAAGATGAATGGTTCCCGGGGAAAAGCCCACTTAATGACAACTTTTATAAATCTGGCCGATCGCATGTCTCTTTGTGGTCAGATGAGCCAGATAATGAGATCATAATAGCTCAAGAAACACCTCAGTATTGATGTTTCCATTAGGAAACGTGCTTTGTATCATGTCTTGGTTTAGAGGTCTTTATTTGACATTCATCTGGAATAGAACTGCATTTAGTTTTTTGCCAAAAAATAAGGAGATTGCATGTCATAATTTATGCTAACTCACTTAAGATTGCCAACTCCTTAATACCTTCTTTCTATGACTTTATTTGTAGCCTAAGAAATTAATTACATTAATTGACTTACTATTTAGAAAATAAGGACACATTTAGTTCGGGACCTTCTGGGGCTCACTGGAGGACTTCTGCTGTCCCAGAGCTGCACTATGAGAACTGCTGACATAGCATATCACCCTTAATAAAGCCTAACAGTAGAAACATGGCTGAAATGAGGAGTCCACTGAGCTGCAACTACATCCTGGATGAAACCATCACATCTGAATGCATGTGTTTATTTGGGCTCTTCTATAACAGTGGCCTGTCCGTTGCCATATGGGATTCATTCATGTTTAGCTGTTCACCCTCTGTCTGAACGTTATACTGTCATGATGCATGTGTTGCTAATAGTAGCTTTTCAGCTTTTCCCCTCATTCTTCAGCGCCTACACCCTTTCTCTCCCACCAGCCTTTACCATCTGGTTTGCACCCCTCTATTCTGTCCCCTCATCTTTTTCTCCTCATCTTCCTGTGTTTTGTGCACTGTGCACCCTCCCTCCAGCTTTGTCTGTCCTGGTCCAGCCCCATCCATTGTTCCCCCTCTGCCTCCCATTTCCGCTTTGGTTTTGCCCTCTGACCCCCCTCCCCCCCTCCTGCTGGCACCTCCCGGAACCCCAAATCTTCTTGTTCTTCTCTTGACTGCTCCCCCTGAAGTTTTGTTGGGGCTAATAACTGTTGCCAGCAAGCTCCTCACAAAATCCCAGCGTGATGGCCATTGTGTGGCCTACAATGGCATACAGGCAGTAATGGCCATTAGCAACAGAGGGGCAAACAGCGTTTAGTAGTGTTTAGTCTGGTTTGGACTCTATCTATCTATCTATCTATCTATCTATCTATCTATCTATCTATCTATCTATCTATCTATCTATCTATCTATCTATCTATCTATCTATCTATCTATCTATCTATCTGTCTCCCTCTCCCCTTATTTGTTTCTGATTTAACTAGCCAGAGTTAGTGGGAAAGTGAAAACATTTTGAAGAATGTACAGTCATTATCTTAATGATTAACATAAATGAATTCAATGTGGGTTATGGGTTGGTTTAGTTTAGTTTAGTTTTATTTGGTTGCACAACATAGTGTACATACAAGACATACACATGGATATAGGCAGATATAGGCCTCAAATACACACACACACACACACACACACACACACACACACACACACACACACACACACACACACACACACACACACACACACACACACACAT
>OMLI01035659.1:0-10052 GCA_900302605.1 Rondeletia loricata
TCCCTGAATGAGCTCCCGACAGGACACAGAGAGAGAGAGAGAGAGAGAGAGAGAGAGAGAGAGAGAGAGAGAGAGAGAGAGAGAGAGAGAGAGAGAGAGAGACAGAGAGAGAGAGAGAGAGAGAGAGAGAGAGAGAGAGAGAGAGAGAGAGAGAGAGAGAGGCAGAGAGAGAGAGAGAGAGAGAGAGAGAGAGAGAGAGAGAGAGACAGAGAGAGAGAGAGAGAGAGAGAGAGAGAGAGAGAGAGAGAGAGAGAGAGACAGAGAGAGAGAGAGAGAGAGAGAGAGAGAGAGAGAGAGAGAGAGAGAGAGAGAGCGAGCGAGAGAAACCACACCACTGCCACCCAGCGGCCGCGGAAGCGCGCATGACCGTGCGTGTGTGTTCTTTGTTCGCCCTGGTCGACTACCCGACCTCTATGAATCCACATCATTAAAGCTGTCTGTGCCCATGACATTTGGGACATTTTACTTGGCGGGAGAGTGTGGCCTTTCAACCGGAGGATTCAACCCGGGGTAAAGCCGCCCTGCTGAAGTGTCCGTGAGCAAGACACTGTGGCTGAGGCTGATGCTACACTCACCTCTGTAAAGGGAGGAAAGGTTGTTGTCTTATCATCATAAGAATATTCGTGCGTCTTTCTTCCCGGCATTAAAATGTATCAATTAAGAGAAGACTATAGGCTATTTCATATACAGGCCAATCATTTAATTAGGTCTATATATAGCCTTAATGAGGTACTTAACAGGGAAATGTTAATTACAGATTCTATATAGCCCTGATTATCTCTGCAGGGCATTCTCCCTTCTCAGCTCCTATAAGTCACATTGATTTATCATATCTGTATTTTCCACATTAAATCATTTGCTCTTCATCCCCGCTTGTCAGTTGGCTGTCTACATGCCAGAGACGAGCGTGTTTCACGCCAACTTCCCCCTCCAGGAGTTAATCTTGCTGATTCCATAATTTGTGATTTAGTAAATTTTTCATACATTTTTTTATCACAGACATCAAGTGATTTGGGAGATATAAGCTAAAAAAGAAAACACTGGCAAAAACACATATGAGCAATAACTACAATAACTTGTTTATTTGTTAAAATAATAAATCCTTTTTAGTATTTTGAATGTAGGAAAGGGAGCAGGCAGTTCATCAGAGAGGGGAAGGGAGGAAGAGACGGGGAGAGTTCTGTCCGACAGGGGGCGGAAACACTCTGTACAAAAGCTGGTGTTATGCTCTCTCTCTCTCTCTCTCTTTCTCTCTCTCTCTCTCTCTCACACACACACACACACACACAGGCTTTTTTGGGGATGTTTTTCTCTGTAAGCAATTTTCACCTCTTACCCAGCTGCCTTAAAAATTACCTTTAAATAGCCTCATACAAATCTTAATAACCCCAGTATGTGTGCGTGCGTGCGTGCGTGCGTGCGTGCGTGTGTGTGTGCGTGCGCGCGTGTGTGTGTGTTGTTTGCTTGTTTAATAAATAAACAACCTAAACATTTGAAACTGAACAGACAGAGAGGTACAGATTAGGCCAAGGGTTGCCAATCTCTTTTAGCAAATGAAGCTGGAAGTTTCCTATGGGACTTCAACATTTAAGACCAAATTGTTGACATGTTTGACAGAGTGCAAAACCAAATTGTCATTCCTCATGGGGACAGAAACGAGCCGTCTCTTGTAAGCTTGCAAGCGGTTGGCAGTAGGTTGATGTTTCAAAATAATAACCAGATACTACAGCCGTTTTAGTTTAATTTGAACTTTGTCTAGGGACCTCACTGTCACATCAGGGGGCCACACTGCGGGTCCCGACCCCAGGGTTGATAGCCGTGGCTTCATGCCCTTTCATGATTCAGAACAATCAGAATGAATTAAAGACAAAATCTGGATTTTCTGATATTATAAATAATGGAACATAACCTAGTGGGAGGTAAAGGGGAAATAAACTTTTTGCCAAATTGCTTTTCTTCTTCTTTTCATCCCAGTGTTTCCAAGCAGTGTAAAAAAGAGCTTAAGATCCACCATTAAAGCAAAAAATCATCCAAAATCAAGGTGAAAGTTCACCTGGCCATATGTTGAAGTACATTTTCTGGTTTAAAACATTTAGTTCAATAGAATGTAAAAGCTCAGACAAACATCCACAAAGTCAGTCTCCCAGTCATTTTGAATGGAGCAGCTACAGAAAAGATCTCAGTAACATCAGAGACGAGAGGTTTGATTGTTTGTTTGTGCACAAACATGAACTGAACTGGATAACGAGTCTTTTTATGGTGTATTGTCCCTTTAAGACTCATGATGCTGCTGTTTGTGGATTAAGAGAGTATCACTTATGAATAAAAGTGTAGTAATTTCCATATGGGCCATGCTGTTTCCAAAGGGAGAAGGGAAAGTGGATCTTGCTTGAGATGTGACGCTCTTGAATCAGACTGAGACATTCAAACACTTTCCACATCAAAACACGGAAATAGATTATACTGCACACCAGATTCATTTATCTAAATAACTAAATCTCTTGCACGTGGCATGGCTACGAGCCACGTTTGGTGTTATGCGATGGAGCCGTTTTGTTAACATTTTAATGGGACTGAGCTCCTAAAAATGGGTTGGAATTGACAATAGAACAATTAAACTCCATTAATGCGTTATCCATTTAATGCCACGACAACATAGTACAATAAAAGACACAAGAGAGGAGGAACTAGGCCCATTTTAAGATTATTTTTTTCTACACAAAACTGTGGTGACCTTCCACGCCTTGACCAAATTAAGAATAACCAGTCCAGAATTTGTGAAAATCAGAGAGACAAAGCCATGTGTGGGATATGTAGCCTTTCAAACCATGAAAGAAACCATCATAAACATATTGACCTGAATTCATTTTTAAAAACTAGTTTTGATCTCTGTGTGTCAGCTTTCATAGACAACACACCTGGATTTGGAAATCATTTAGCCTATTTTTAGCAGTTTTACACTCTGGCTACTTTACATGTTGGCAGTCTGCGGTTCCGCACAGGCTACTTCATAACCTAAAACCAAACCAAACCCGAGTGCAAGTATAGCCACACAGCTTGCCAGGGCTCTGCAGAGATGTTCATAAGTAGTTGTGTTTTCACTGCGCATGCGTGCTATAGGTGGTGTGCAGCCTTCGTGCCATAAGAATATGATTAAGGTTCCCAGGTCGCTCACCCTGGGGCACGCCGGGAAAGGGGCCTGTTGTCCCCTCATCTGTCTACGTGTTAGTCCTTCAGAAACCTGGAGAAACGTACCAGTCTGTAACTGTGCGTGCTGTCATACACTAAGTAATGGCTACATATATATATATTAGATATGTCACAGGGCGATGACGTGCTCTGCAGGCACTCGGTCCCTTCATGTTGCACAGGACTCCTTACACACTTGTAATCATATATATATAATACATATATACAATTTATTTTTAAATCACTATCTTATAAATAAATAAAAAACCAGCAAGCAAAAAAACAAAAACAAAACAGCAACAACGAAATAAACTGGAGATAATTTGTTCACCCCCCTTTGTAATAAATAGAACACGCCTATACAGCTAATCTTATTCAATATAACAATATGTACAAACCTATGAGCTACTTCTAGCTAAAACAAGTCTGTTTTTTGTTGACAATATGCACACATCTTTCCAAGGTCATATTACAGCATCCCAGCGTCTTCTTAAAGGGGATGTCACTACTTTGTCTTTACCTAGATGTTATGATGTCAGGCTGCTTCATGGAGAGAAATGATCATTTATCCAAGATGATCTTCCTTGTCTGCTTGTTAATTATGATCCAAAATGCCAGAGCAGACAGTTGACTGAATTGGGCCTAGTGGATTTTTTAATAATGAGAAGGAAAACATGTGAATTAAAAATGACCATTGTTGTTTTGCAGAGCAATAATGGCCACCTCCAACAGAATAGAACAGAATAGAATAGAACAGAATAGAATAGAATAGAACAGAACAGAACAGAACAGAACAGAACAGAATAGAATGGAGAAATAGGCAGATGCCATTTGGCTTTCAGCAACCAAAATGTTCCTCAAACATCAACACAGCCTTATAGCCCCCTTAGAAAGAAGCAATAGTCTACATTTTCTCATTTCATTCAAACATTAATAGATCAAGACATTTTGTTCAACTCAGTTGTGTTTTACTTAACTTTGATTGGCCTATAACTTTTTTTAAATGGCTTATTCAAAAGTTCATTAAAATGTCATGTTTGTATTAGAAGTTATGCAGGGATTGGGCTGAAAAGGGACGTGCAATTGCATTGATGTTGTCTTCAAATATGACACTTTTGATATTTGATGTTCAATTTAAGGAGGTCACAGGTCTACAGTCTGTGTGGATCATTCGGCGAATCACATCAATTCAGAGAACGGGGTTTTTAAGAATATAGCCAGAGAAGTGAATCAGCTACGATTCATTCAGACAGAAAACACACACCGTGTTTCCGTTGGATGACAAACAGTTTCATACAGACACTTCAACAAAAGGCATTGAGACGCGCCATAATAATGACACAGAGACGTTGGGTTGAGTTGAGTTGGTCAGTGATGCCTCAAACATAAGATTCAATTGGAAATTCTGGCTTTCTCAGTGTTTTAAATATAATTCGGTTTCAGGCCTTTAGGCTATTCATTGATTTGTACTTTTACTGTGAATAGATAAAATATTGAATACATATCATGTAAATATAGGCCTACAATAAATGGCTAGGGGACAGTTCAGAATATTGATTATGGCACCAATTAGGTCTGGATGGAGGAGTGTAATACAAAGATAGGAAATATTGCTGGACATTCAATTATTTACAGACAAATCTAGTTTTTGGTTTGACTGACAAACACAAGACAGAAATCATTTTCACTATGGATGTAATCTGCTGCGAATCGATGTGGACGTCAGGGTTTGTGCTTATGATGCAGATGTATGCAGATTTACATTTGACCTGCACTAAATAAATCAGTGATGAATCTGAACAACAGGATTCATGTAATAAATGTAATAGAGAGAGAGAGACATAGACAGAGAGAGAGAGAGAGAGAGAGACGTCGGTCAGAGAAGTCGCTCAGAAGTCGGATGCACATCGCGATAAAAGACATATATTGGAGGAAAAACTAAATGACAGGGTTAAGAGTGAAGGCTTAGCTATTTCACAACCCGACCTGCAGGTGAAATGGACTTTGGACGAAGCACGGAGTCAGAGGTCACTCTGATAGCCGCAGCGCGCGTGGCCGTGGGTGCACAGCGCGCGTGGCCGTGGGTGCGCAACTCGTTACAATACTCTTTCCTTCACGATAATGAAGGAGAAAAGTTGATGAGGAATAGGAAAATAATATTTTAAAAATGGATATAGAAGACATTTTTGACAGGCTGATGATGTCTGACCTCATGTAGTAGTATCTTGTTGACTTGAAATCGAGTATGGCTATACAGTACAGCCTATGCTGTGTAAAACCAGATTACATCACTAAAGCACAATCCTGCAATAAATCAGCTATATGGTTTTCATGTAAAAGGGAATTTCCTCCATTCTTGGTATAGGGTAATTTCTCATGGGGTTACATTTCTCTGCTCTAGGCTGCATTACACACGGATTATACTTCTGACCTCATGGAAATTTAAAAGTGACCTACTCATCACACTTTCAGATAGACAGGCCTAGCTCATGACTGTCTCAGGACTCTGGCAGGGAAATCCCCCTCCTTGATTTAACAAAAACTCAACAACAGAGGCACATATACTGTGGCAAGTGAAATAAAAGAATACATTATAAAAAGATAATTATGTTAAACGGTAGCACAGGCTAGCTTCCAATAGGCATGTGGGTATAACCAAAAATGTGTGCAACAAAAAGGCATTTTAAGAGATTTTGACACAGATTATGTTTTCACACAAGCCAAGTACACTGACTGTGCAAAATATTAGGGACATCTTCCTGATATTGAGTTATAGTCCGCATCTCAATTGTCTCAAAGCTTCAAATTCTTTCTCTGACTCGTCTGTTTCTCTTTACCTACATCTCCTTTGTGATTGGTGTAGATTTAATAAGGGAAATCAATAAGGGATAATGGATTTTACCTGGATTCACCTCACCAGTGTACCAATAATTGATTGACAGTAGGCAAAATGTTCAATTTTTCACATTGTAGTTAAATATAGGTAGGCCTATGTATAAATTACTTGTGTGGCTATGGTCAAATGTAAGCCTCGATTAGACTACATCATTAACATCTCCCAGTTCATGTCAAGGAAGAACAGTCAAACAGATGCCTGTTTGATCAAATGTTGTGTTGTTAGTTTATGTTGCAGCTGCAGGTATAACAGCAGTTCTCACACTGCACTAACTTTGGGTGAATGAAGTAGCCTAACAGTAATAGTAAAAATTAAACTATCACCTTAGAATCCTTTCAAGGACCTCTTATGGGCCCAGGACCTCACGTTGGAAACCACTGGCCTAATTTAATTGCGTTTTTTCCCCCTTCTAGTGAGTCTGTCCTTTAATTACTCGGTCCCGACATGTGCCAACCCCAGCTCCGTGGATCTGTCCTCTCTCACTGAGCTCCTCGCGCAGCCCTGCGCTGCTCCCCACGCTACATCAGCTGATCCGTCACGTGACGTGGTGTCGTGGGCCAGTCCTTGTTGCAAAATGGAGTTGTCTGAGTCTGTGCAGAGAGGGCTGCAGTCCCTGAGCGACCCGTCGGTCTTCGGCCCGAGCAGCTTTCCGGTGCTGGTAGACGTGTCTTTCCGCAGCTTGCTGTCCTCGCACGCAGACCCCGGTGTCCTCGGTGAGCCCCGCGTCTCTCCGCCGCCGCTTTGTTTTGTTTTTGTGTCTCCGCCGCCGCCGCTTTCCGCTGCTTCCGGTTTCTCTCCGTGGTGATGTAGGCTAGCCTATATGTAGGAGCTGCCTCGACGTCTTGCACATTTCCACGGCGCTGTACAGACTAGTGCGTCGCTGTGAACCTGAGCACCGTGTGTGTTGTTCATGTAAGCCGTGTAGGGCTTCACTGAGGCGGACTGCTGCGGGGCGACGGCCGCCCATCAGCGGCACTGAAGCGGCCGTAGCTTTATCTGCGTGCTGCCTGGTTCATTCAGGAGCAATCACACAATCACACGGGACTAGGGTCGGGATGCCTTTTGTTACTGACATCAGGTCTGCTCAGCCTATCAGAAACACTGCGTCAATCACCATTAGGCAAAACTGACAGTGGATACACGCGGATATGTAAATTGCGCCGTTGACTCTTAACAGACCCTTGAAGTCATGTTATTGCTGCTCTTGATTGGGTTTGCACTTCATTAGTAAAGAGAAATGATGCAAAATGATAGCCGAGTCCCCCATACACTAGTGTTACAGCTCTTTAATGGCTGCTTCCGCTGTTTTCATACGCTGTGCTGTTTGTCCAAATTCTACGTCAGAAAGGTGGACTACATTTAGAAATACTGGAGATTGTGGTGCAGAAAGTGAAGTTAAACAAACAAACAAAGGAGCTGTGGCTTAGGCTAGGGTATGAATGGCTCATTCACGTGCAAATGATCATTGATTTCCATTGTATAGGCTATGTCTATCTGGAGAACACAAGTAGGCTACGGATTGCAAACCTACATCATTTATGACAATCAAATATAGGCTACAACCGCTAACTTCCAACCTGCCACATAGTCCACACTGTATTTGTGTGTGTGTGCGCTTGCGTGTGCGTGCGAGAGAGTATACGTGCTGATCACACAGTGGCATCATTCCCACGTCGTTTTTCCTCTGATTGCAGATCAGCCCGAGTTGAAGCAGATCGACCAGATCCTGCTGAAACAGAGTCACGCTGCAGCGACCACCTTCATACTGGAGGCGGTCAAACAAAATGCAGACAAGTCAACGATAAGGTAGGCGATGTTCCTGTGGAACATGTGTGAGCTTCTTTACCCCTCTTATAGCTTAGCTCTTATAAGATGGTAAAACGTTAAACGATCATCTTTCAGAACGATAAACCATTAGTTATTAGACTCATAGGCCTATATTATGGCTGAAAATAAAAATTATGCTTAATGTCGTAGGATCTTAATCTGATTGTGCTGTTTGTATGTTTGTTTGTTAACCATTTTATATGTATATTGCTGTAAACCTGCTGATTGTATCCCTCATGCTAGAGACCATTTGCTTATCCAAGACGTCAGCAACAAATAAAAAATACATTTGAAACATATATTATGAAATCTCATCTTATTTCTAGCAAAACACCAAGCAACTATAAACAACAAAATACATAGCCTGCTAAATCCACAAATTTAAAATATAGCAATGTAATGTGACTGATAAGAAGTCACACTTTCATAACATTGTTTCATTGAAATCACTTAATAAACCATGTTATTGCAATAATGATCTGAATTTGTGGCCCATTTAACATGTAGTTATGGGACGTCAGTTGTCAGTTAGTGGGAATTAAAATGATGGTACAATGGCAACCTGTGGCATTGTCAGTGCAGAAATATTGTCTTCAGCAAGATATATGGGTTAGCAAATGGAGAAAAAAATCTATCTACATATTGCATACTATAGTTATGGTTGACATAGTGGGCTACAAGTATCAATAGTATTATCAAAAATGCTGTTTGTCATAATTGTTGGGAAATTGCCCACCTGCATTGCTTCAAAATGTTGTTTGTCATTGTCTTTAGGTGTTTATATGCTTCAATGTGCTGTTTATGATCAGAGAACTGAAGGTATCAATCTGATCATTCATCAGCAGAGTTGGGGGTTAACAGGATGATCATAAATGGAGCAGGATGTTCAGGATGCATGTGGAGTGTGTTTATTCCCCCCAAACTAAATTTTTAAAAAGCATATTTTTTTGTGTCAGAATTTTAATGCCAGGTGTAAACGGAGGCATAGTCTAATATAAAACATTTGACTGGTACAAGAGTTTGTAAAGGAAATGCAGCTTGTTGTGGAATTGCCTGTCTTATCAAAGTTGTT
Organism: Rondeletia loricata; assembly: GCA_900302605.1. NCBI lineage: Eukaryota > Metazoa > Chordata > Actinopteri > Beryciformes > Rondeletiidae > Rondeletia > Rondeletia loricata. The sequence continues at coordinate 8,985 of OMLI01035659.1, forward strand.
GCTTTGTTGTTACAGCTCGTGCCTTGAAGAAGTCACATTCAGTGCAGAGAGAATAGAAATATTCTATAACACATACCAGGTGACAGTTCAAATGATTTTGATACGATTATCATTTTATTTTGCCTGTCTTGTCACTGTGGCTGCCGTCTCCACAAACTGATGAAATCTGTTTTGCTTTACAGAAACATAAAAAAGAACTGGAACGTCTGTTAGCAAGGTGAGTTAGATGTAGGCCTGTTCTTGGAGCTGTAAAGGGCAAAGATATTTGTGGTGTTAATTTTGAGTTGAAAAGTTTGTTTTCACACCCAGTCAGATTGATCACCAGTAGGTTAGAAGGTTAACCCAAGCAAGCATGGCCCCAAGATGTATGAAACTGGGACTGAAATGAAAAATAAATTATTTGAATTGTAGCCCAAGCAAAGTTTTAACATTGTACAATAATTGACTTAAGTATTAATTGAATAGTAGTCTATGTGACAATTTGAAAGCCTTCAGTGTTCAATAAATTGCCCACTTGAGGTTATTTAATCACAATCACTATGTTGTCCCAAGCTTCTTTATTTTAAATCATAGCTTTGTTAAATTTTCCCCCATGATTGCTCAGTTGTTAAATGCCTCTCTGTGGTTTATATGAGTTGACAATGTATTTGTTTTAAATCAGTTTATATTTCCAGACAAGGTAGCTCTTTTACAATGACCATTTGTTTATGGCGCGTTATAAAGCAGCATTTACATTGTAATTAATCACGCTCGTTGTCCCTTTTGTCCTGACACGCAAACGTCAGAAAACAATCTCTGTTTTCTTACTGGCTTGAAGCTGTGAGCTGACAGACCTCACGATATTCATCTCACTCTTGAAGCTTGTGTCCAAATTAATTGAACTTGTTTTTAGGTTTTTTTATGGACTGTGTTTAGCCGTGTGTATTTCACTTCAAACATAATGACATTAGCAGTGATGTATCGTTAATTAAAAGTGGGTTAACTAAATGACCTCCATGATCATCATAAACAAACGACCACCAGAATGAACAAAATCAATTCTATTTTCAGAACGCATACATTTTTGCT
>OMLI01035667.1:0-10003 GCA_900302605.1 Rondeletia loricata
GGGGGGGAAATAATTCATTAACACGATTGCTCTTTTCTGCAGAAAAAGTGCCATGATTAAAATTTAATTCAGGACTTTCCCACAAAGCAAGCTGTATTCTCTACATGCTAAGTTTAACAGTTCAGTGACATTGCGCTAAACTAAACATACATACAGATATTTGTAAGAAAGAAAAAAAACACTCCATCTGATGTCAAGTTAAATCTTCATTAATACATTTAAAAAGTAGATATGACATGCCTTTTGAAATCAAAAATACAAAAGATTTTCCTTACTTTAAGGATTTTTTTTTAACATGAAGCTGCATGTATTGTACAACACTCATTGTACAATAAACTGGTAATGCACATAAAAAAATTAGCTGGATTAAAAAGATAAAATACCTCCCACCAATCCTTCAAAAACAAGCCCCGACTGATATTTCACAATCACATCAAGTAGTAAGCCAACTGAGGACATGACCACACATGGGCTGCATAGGCCAACTCTCACACACGGCAGTCTGTGTAGGTGAGGCTTGCATACTTTGAGATGGTATGGCAGTTAGGATGGTGAGAGGGCACGGGGAAGGGGGAGGGGGCTACCACGGTGGGACCTCAAGAAATGTTTCCTCTTCCATGCACATCCTTCTTGCCTCCTTCAAAATGTGAGGGGAAGATTTTGACCAGAGGAAGCTCTGATCCTCCTCTTCAATTTGTTTTAGGTGGCGAGGAGAGAAGATACAGGGAATTCAGGAAAGACACTTAAGACTAAACCCCCCCCCATGTATAATTTACATTCATAGTCTGGACATGTCTACTCATAACATTATGTCTGAATAAACAACATTGTGCCCTGTAACAATTTAACTTGAGTAAAAACGAATTGTAGTTTCTGGAGAGCTACTGGTTTCTGGTGAGAAAGGCGACAGGAGGGCGCTGAACAGCTGCAAAGCATCTCTTGAATATACCCGGCAGAGGAGCAGGGAAAGTTTGGGCAGGGCACAGCAGGACTCGCCTGACAAAATGTATTCATGGGGCACAACTAAATGGAATCACAGTACAACTGCAACATATACTGCACACAGACCAAAATAATCTGGATTATCTCCACATTTCAGTATCTGCTGAGCTTTGAGGCCTGATTGTCTCTTTCTATCTAAACACTTGGGGCGAGAGCATAGGAAATTCTAAGGAGAGGAGTCGTATGGCACTGTACAGGCAGCCCAGGAAGACCCAAACACTCACATTTGCTAGAACTTCAAATACAATTTGATCCTAACCGAACAGGACCTGAAATACAGTTCAACAATGAACACGGAGCCAAAAGGCAAAATGGTTACGAGACTAAAATAACTCCTGGTTTCTTTCAACAGTGTATTGGGTAGGGTTAGGCCCATGACAGAAAACAGACTTGTATGATGACAGATGGTAGGGTTTTAGTCTACACCTCCAAGAGTTAGGCTTGTAAGGAGACCAACACTAAATTCACATTGCTGCCTATTGTTCGTTTTCACAATTGAATACATTAAATTGAAACACCAGAGGAGTAAAATGTCAATTTGGCGTCCAGGCTGAAGTAGGGCAGAGACACATTCATATAGTTACCATTCTTAAAACCAATGCTTTAAATTGCATTAGAGAGATAAAAGGCTTAAAAGTACAGAGTAAAAATAGAAAACTAAAACAGACATGTAGAGGGGCAGTCAGGATGTACACCACAGTAGTGAGGCTGACTGTTGAAACAGTATGTTGCTGGTGCCAGATATGGCTGGTACAGGGTCTGGCCCTAGATTTCTACCCTGGGTAGACTTCATGACACACTGGCAGAGATGTGCTACATTACTCCAATGCTACCAACATAGCCATCAAATTACACATTACAACAAAAAGAAACAGAGCTCTGATTTAGCCAGAGTACTTGATAAGGAGTAAAGACAATACTGATTATAAACAAAGGACAAATCAAATACTACTACTAAAAAAAGGTTAATTTTGACACATACCACTTTGAAAAGTAATGCCCTCAAACCTTTACAATATGTCAAATTACAGGTAAACAGATTCTCAATCCTATCATGTTTAATAAAAAAGCCATATTCTGTCCACAGGGAAGCCACCACATTGTTTTAAACTCTGATATATGACCAAGACTATGACTATGTAGTGGACTATCGCCATTAACATCACCCATGTTCTCCTACTCAGAAAAAGGCTTGGGATAAATTTTTATGACCCCTTTTAAATATCACATCTTACAAACAGAAGAAACACTATGGGTTTAAAAAGAATGAAACACCAGTTTTACCAGAAAAACAGCCCAACAATAGAAACTTGACTCAGCTACGGAGGAATGCATAATGATTTTAAAGGCTACAGATTTTAAATTTGACAAACACAAAACCGGTGTGTGTGTGTGTGGTAAACACACACATACACAGATTATTTTACAGGCCAGTCATTCCTGTTGAAATTGTTCTGTAGCCAAAGAGTGTCATTATTAGTCAGTCTCAACAATGTGCGCACCAGGGGTTGGTTTGGGTTTAGGGACTAGGTAGGGTTGGAGATCCTCTTTACCAGGTGGCATGTTCATATCCACTCAGCCAGCACCAAGACCTCTTAATATTAACATGGAGACAAAATCCAGCTCCACAACTGGAGTCAGTCAAAAAGAGGAGTCTACCTGGGCTTGTCCATAGTAAATGCGATTTCATCTATACATGTGGATATTTAGAAAATTTCACCCAGATCTTGCTTCAAAAACGTTCTTTTGAAGTTGTCATAGTTTTAAAAGCAATGAGGGTTTTAAAAAAAGGAGGAAAAAAGGCTAACATTTTAACAGTAATGGCAATGTTGTAGTTTGTAATCCGAAGAAGGGCTTTTTACACGTTCGTTGTTTTCAGTCTTTTTTTTTTCCTGTTGTCCCGTTATGAGTCCATACTCAAGTTCAATCAGGGGGCAACAGGTCGTGCAGGCGGAACCTGTCTCGAACGTGCGGACGTACATCCTCGTTCTGAAAAGTCCGGCAGGCGTGAGAATCAACAGCAAGAGAGAAGGAGATTAGAGACCAAGCTTAATCAATGACTTGTGCTGAAATGCTAAGATCTTACTTTATGTTAATATTGTCAATGTCAATATTGCAGAGCAGCTTTACTGCCTCTTACAACAGCTAAATCAGTCATTAGTGAGTAGGACATCTTACCATCTCAACCAACTTCTCCAGGAAAGGGACCAGCTTCAGCAACTCATTGTCATTCTTGTCCATAAACCAACTCTCTATGGGAATCCCATTGGAAAGCTGTTGGGGCAGAAAACTGTCAGTTGCAGTCACATAAGTGAGTAACTGTCTGTTTTATGTATATTTTTCCTCCATTTTTCTATTTTCTAAAATATTTCTCCCTTTGCCTGAATTTGGTGACAACTACTGTTACTGTTGATGACCAGAAGATTCAAACCTTCCAGTGTTAATGTTTTGTTTAAGTGTTCACCTGATATGCAAAGGCTTGTGGTGAATTGTCAATGATGATGGTCTTTGACAGGTCTCTGCCTAAGATGTTGAGGTCCTTGATGTAATTTCCCTGGACACAGACACAATGCTCCCGGAACAACCGGTGTCTACAGTTACAGTAGAGAATGGAGGGAGGGGAAAGAAAAACAGGAGAGAAAAAAAAATCAATGACCAGGTCTAGGGAATCAATAATTCAACAAAACCACAACACTGACACCTCATTGTTCACACCAGTGCCCTACTCAGCTTTTTAAGTTCTTCCTTTTTCCATTCACGCTTGCATTGCCTTGTGGGTTTGTTGTGCAAGTATGAACCACTAATAAAAGACAGACCTTACCTCACTAGCTGTTTCTTAGGATCCAAGATGTTCAGCAGTTTGTCTGCATACACCTTTTTAGAGGCTGTAAAGAGGATAATCTAGAAGGGAAAAAACAGCAATAAAATGTCTGATTTGACAATTAAGCTCAACATAAGAACAATAGCAGCCAACTCGTGTTTACCTCATAGATTTGAGACATGCGTTCCAGGAACTCTCTGAAAAATGGCCTCAGGCGCACATAGACCTGGAGAAGACAACAGATGTCTGGTAACCACACATTTCTGAACAATATAAGCCAAGGTTTACTGCACATATCATCATTGTGAGCGAATGGAACTAACACAAGGTACAGCAACATGTATCTTGTATATTTAATATGAATTTGGGATATGATTGTTATATTGGATACTTATCACTGCTGTAGGGCAAATTTTGAGATCTTTGGAAATACCGTCATACATCAGTTGCATGATTCTGGTGGGGCTCCCACCTCAACCTCAGGTTGCCATTTCATAAATGTTACTTTAGCCCCCTCTAGTGGTAACATGAAAAACCTGAAACTGAAGAGGGGCAATATGCCTGTGAGGCAACATTTACCTGGTAAATGACATCCTGAAAGAGGACAGGGAAGGTAAGTGCTGCATCTTCCAGCTCATTTAAACTGCAGTGAACCAATGTCTCATCCTGATGAACAGAAGGGAGAAAATATTTGGTAGAAGAAACAATACAAGATCCTCTGTATGAAGTCATCTTTTAAATTACAACAGACTTTAAATAAACAAAAACAAATCCTATGATATGGAATGAGCTGTGAGGCCGACGTGTCTGTATGAACTGACCAGGTCTAGGACCAGAGAGAACTCAGGCGTGCTGCGTGTCTTCAGTGGCAGGGCTGGCTTACGAGTGAGCTGCTCTTCCGTCAGTGGAGGGACATGCTTGATGAAGAAATACCTATGGATAGCAACATCACGCGTGCATTTAGTCAATTAAAACATCGATTTAAACCACATTATGTTTTGCAGACTGAAATATGTTCTCACACAGAAACTGATTTGATGGTGGGGTTAAGGCATACTGACTTGAGCAATCACATATAGATGCCTATAAACCAAATCTTATGCAACATGCATTTATTCTGTATCCAGGAGATCTGGATCTACTGGATATCATCTGTAAATGGAGATCCTGATTTATGATAAATGCGTACAGGATGCAGTTTAAGCAATAAGCCACGGGATGCCGTGCTTTACATGGACTCTAGAACAGACAAGAGGATTTGATAGGCATGACGTAAAGCAAAGTGCCTAAAAACCTCTTAACTGTTCTAAAATCACTGTAAAGCATGGCCTTGAGTGGCTTGTTGTTTTTATAAAACAGCGGTAACACACCATTGTACTAAGAAATAAGAACACAAACTTTTGATCTATTTTTTTATCAATAATAAATAATATTAAGAAAATGTTATTCCTCCACCAAGCAATATAATTGAACAGTAGCTAAACAAAGCGGTTGCTATGCGACACAAATTTTTGCATTGCTAGTAACTAACCAACAATCAATAATAATTAGGCCTACATTTCATTCATCTGCCAAGTAACAGCACACAGTAGCCTGTACAGACCATTAACATTCAAATGAACAATAATGCAATCACAGGTGTGCATTTATTGGGTATTTTTATAATGGCTTCAAATGTGACTACCAATCGGAACAAGGGACTGGAACTATGCATTTTATAACCAAAATGTTATACTGACGGGTCAAAGACTTCCCAGTCTTCCTCATAGGTTGCCTCTGCTGGTACTGCGGTGGGAGGAGCATTCGCATATGCAAACTCTGGACTGGAGCCTGGAGCTTGCACCATGACAAGGAGATATTGATATGGGGGTAGGGACACAAAATATCAAGATGAGCATGGCAAGCAATTGTCACATACTTTATTACTAAGCCAATGTAACGTACAATTCCAAACGATTCAGAACCTTATCTCCTTTGCTACACCATCTACCTGTGAGGGGTGGCAGGTCAGCATCAGTGTGTAGCGCTCCCTCTTCTGCTGTGGGGGGCGCCTCAGGGATGTGGGGAGGTCGCAGGGGTGGGAGCTGGGACGCACTAGAGTAGAGGTTAGTGGTGGCACACAAATCCTGTGTGGATGTGGCTGTGCTGGTGGGCGTCTCCACGACCTGCTCCATGTCCAGCTGCTTGACTATCTCCTCTGCCTCCAACGCCTGGTCTGGAGAATCTGAGCCAGAAGAGGCTGGAGAAAAAAACAAGAAGTACTTGAGCTGCCAATATGTCCCGATATTTTTCCTCATTAATATGCAAATTTAGCAAAGTGCTCCAAAATCGAATCAGATCTACTCTGTAGGGGTGCCTGTGGTGTAAATATGAAGTTTCTATCATGTACTGTTCTTGAATTGTTGTGTTCACAATAATGTGTCTACACACAGAGAGATGCCACTACCACCAGACTGACTTCTGATTTTATGAGGACAGACAAAACATTATAGCTATGGTCGCAGTCACGTCGATACACTGGAGAAGCCAGCATGGCAGCATATGCCTGTCCACAGCAGTATTTTAGAAAGGTTTCTATCAAACTTCTGCCCTCCACACATGGCTGGCCAGATGTTCCAAATTAGTATGCAATGCACATAAGACTTAACAAATTCATCAGCAAAACATGATTCCCCTCACTGTGTGTTGTGAAGACAGGATGTGTGATCCATCAGGGGGATGAGGGCAGTAACTCTGCGCCAAGGACAGAGAACTTGAGATGCCAACAGTGTTCTGGTATATTGAGGTTTTTTTTTGTGCCAACCTAATAATTATAGACTAGTTCAGTGACTAATAATAAACTAAAACATATATATACTGGGTTAGTAGGCCTACTACTAGGCCTATGACTAGTAGTATGCAAAACTCTGCCAATCAGAACAGAGTATTCGACAGGGCTGTAATATAATAGAACAAATACCAAGGGCCTATTATAAGAGCCAATGCTATGTTATATTGGGTGCAAAGACAATAGTAGTTTGGCTTTAGATCTATTACAGGCTTTAACCTACACAAGATTCTGAAATCTTCCCCACAATCTAGGCCTATTATCCAACATCTAAGTTTGAACAAACCTTTCAAACTGTGCTAAAAGCAGGTTTATAGTCATGATAATGTTACCTTCACCCAAGAAGGGACAGATATGAAGGTATTTTTTGCAAAACAGCTGAGGACTTACATGGTGGAATTTACACTCACAGAAAATATTCACAAAACTAAATTTGACTAAATTTGAAGTCACAGAAAACATTTACAAATATGAAAGTTAGTATTTGAATCAAAGCAAATTTGACCGCCCTACAGCGATTGTGTGGTCAAATCATGAGAAGAGATCAGATTAAAGCAGATTTTTCCTGTAGTTCTAAAACAGTGTTCATCATATAAAGCATGGTTCACATCAAATTATGTTTTATCACCTTTCAGTTAAAATATTCACATTGGATTAGGAAAGTTAAAAGTTGGCAGGCAACTAAACCAGATGTTTCATTCTCTTGGAGAGAACATCTCACCCCATTTAAAAATCTTGCAATTTAATGTTGCCTTACTTATGAGTAAAGGATACATACATCAAAGAAAATTATTCAAGACCTTTTATGAATCACTAGGAGCAACTGGAAAATTCAGCATACACGTGATTCACGTAAAATCTCAACTTTTACATTTGGTTCACCCGCTATTTCCAGGATCATCTGGGTCTCGGTTCCCAACCCTAGCTATGACTGAGATAGGCTACCTCAGTGCGTATCAGTACCTTGGCCAAGTCTGCGTCATCACATCTGCTCTTCTGATCAGCTAATTTAGAGACTATCAATCAAATAATTAAGAATGAAAAGCAGTCAACCAACTGGCACATCCCTAACCAATGGAGAAAGATGACCAAGCCCCTCTAAGACTCATTTTTTACAGGAAGCAAGGTTAATGCCACACTTTCACACAGGGTTTGTTTACCATTTTTAGCTGGTGAGAAGAAGTTGAAGACGGGGGAGAAGATGGTCCCAAGAAGGGTAGTCCTGGGAGGGCTGCTGGGCACCTCAACAGCCGTCGTCTCCTCCAGGCTCCCATTGGGCTTCTCCTTACTCCTGTCATGATTGGTTGCCTCTGCAGGGGAGAGCTAACAGGGTTAAACCTAGAGAATAGTGGAATATAAAGACTAGTGATTAATCTTTCTCATCATGTGTCACTCACGTCCATTGACAGAGCCTCTCCTGCTGACCCTGTTGATAGTCCTGCGGGGGTTGTTGGTGCTCTGGGGTGTGGAGGTGATCAGGTTGTTGTCCACATCACAGTGGAGGCGTGTCTTCTTGGCTGGGTTCTCCTGTTGCACCTTAAGGAAACAGGAGGAAACGGACATCATGGGCCACATTTATAAAAAGGATGACATGGTGCCATGCAGAGAAAAAGACAATTAAGTCAGCTGAACACAAACTTCACATAATTACTCAATAATTTGTAACATTTAATTATCAAGAGTTGGAAGGAAACTTATACTACAGTTCAACTTATACTACTTATACTACAGACCCTACCGTACCATCTTTGAGCCTAGTTTTTGGGAAGGAAAACAAGCCTATCTACTGGGGTGATGCACGTACAGTCTGTTAGCCACTTGCTATGTGGTGGAAAACACTCTCTCAGCAGGCATTAAGGTCACAGGAAAAGCAAGCTAGGTACTGTGTGGCAAGGACACAAAATATCGGGAAATGCTTTTTGTTCCTCTGGCTTTTGGTTGGGTGGGATATATGGCTTGTTCAAGTCAAGTTCAGGATTTTGCTCTGCATCCATGTGCATCCTACATTCCACCCAATGAATGCTGGGATAGGCTCTAGACCCCATGACCCTGAATAGGAAAAAGTGAGTAAAGCCAAGGAATGTTGCTTTTCTAACTGAAGTTATTAAACAACTGAAGTAATCATTGTGTATTATTCATCCTTGAAAAAAATAATATCCAGATGTCAAAAGTTTATTTCAATGTCAATTTGGGGGAATCAAGGATTCTACTAGTTTGTGAGATGTTGCATGCATAGTTTGTGTGTGTGTGTACGTGCGCTTGTCTGTGCATGCAGACAAGAGCACACAATTAATTATACAACATAAACATCAAATACTAAAACACCATCCTGTGGCTAGAGTTATTGTAGCTGGAGATTTTAATCAAGCCAACCTCAGGAAGACACAGCACAAATACTACCAGTATGTTTAATGCTACATTAGGGGCGCCAAACACTCTTGACTATTGCTACATGTACTTTTCCATCAAGGACATCTATAACCTATCACCTGGTTCTTAGCCAATCAGACCAACTCTCCATGCATTTTTTCCTGTTTACAAACAAAAGTTGAAACATGAGGAACTAGGGCTAGAATGGTACACTGCTGGTCCAGGGTGACAGAACAACTACGGTAATGGTACATTTTCACAGGAGCATCATTTGACAGGAGGGATTGCGCTGCTTCCCAATCTTGGCCGCTTGATGGGAGTGCCACTGAAATAATGTAGGCGGTCTCCCGATAGATGATTGACAAGTGCTCTCGTTCCCTGAAACATACACAAATTCCTCCCAAATATTAAATAATAATAATAATAATGGATTGGATTTATATAGTGCCTTTCACGACACTCAAAGCGCTTTACAGAAACCATTATTCATTCATACACATTCACACCGGTGGTGGTAAGCTATGTCGGTAGAAACAGTTGCCCTGGGGCAGACTGACGGAAGCGTGGCTGCCAGTGTGCGCCAACGGCCCCTCCGACCACCACCAAGATCATTCATACACATTCACACGAGGCAAGATGGGTAAGGGGTTAAGTGTCTTGCCCAAGGACACACCGGCATGTAAACTCAGCAGGAGCGGGAATCGAACCGCCAATCCTTCGATCATAGGCCGACTGCTCTACCTACTGAGCTACAGCCGCCCAATGTAACGTCTTCCTGAGTTTATTTCAAACTTTGGAGTAGTTGTGCATTAACACAGGATGGTTTGCATACCCTAGTTACTTTCATCTGCCATGGACCGAAGGCTGCACCTGATTGGTCGAACGCACCACGTGTTGGGCTGTCCTTGGTTTCTGTCGCCGGTTTTCAAAATGGAAAAAAATGGCGGCTTGTTCGGAAACGTTCTCTTATTTCACCTAAACAG
>OMLI01035672.1:0-15000 GCA_900302605.1 Rondeletia loricata
CACACACACACACACACACACACACACACACACACACACACACACACACACACACTTCCAGACATGAGCTGTGATTACAAATTAATTTCAGTTTTTCTGTTATCTTTTGAAGGGCGGGCAACCAGCTCACTAACCAAAGCAGTTCTGGCATGATTCAGGATCCCAATACAAACTGGGACCAGAACTTCATGTGACTCAATGCAAAAATGTCACAGTTAGGTTAGGGTTGAACATGTTCTTTTCGTGTGAAGACATCTCTTTCCCACTCTCTTAGTAGATTGGCTCTGCTGTATTGTGACTTGTATTTATTGATGGGATGGGGTTTCTGTCACAGACTGGCTTTTAGAGCCCTACATGTCCCTGAGGAGGTTCCCTGCAGAAGCTCATCTCAAGGGTCAGGCAGTCTGGATTTACCAATAAACAGGATTTAATGCAGCTCTCCTGTGTGCCGTGATCAAGGAGAGCACTTGGATAAAAATGGCTGTCAGAGGAAAGGGGGTTTTGAGTGCGAGTTTATCATTGGGGTTATCAAGATGTTTTGTTGAATTAGGCTCACAATATCCCCCAGAAGGCTCCACAGTAACTCACAACCACTCCCAGTACACACTCTAGACACACACAGGTATACACTCAGTTACGCGATACTACATCTGCACTCAAAACAACACAAAAGAGAGTACTCAGAATCAACATGATCAAATCAACATCAATAAGCAACAGACTAAAGGGATGTCAGACTCCTTTGGCTTGAAACAGCCAAGTCAGCAGTTCAGAAACCATTATGTGTCAGCAAACTACAGACCAACTCAGTGCACCCCATTGGGTCACCAAGACAACTTTCCGAATTCTTCCAACTGGCCAGCGGGGCTCGTTGGCAGACTGCTGTCTTGCAGACGGGTGTTTTGGATGAATAGGTTCCTTCAATTGCTTTTTGATAGCCACTGCCTGTTTACTGGTCAAAAGTGACTGAGGATATGATATGTGGTTATCTTCATGCTGGAAGATTAACTGTATGTGCCACACCATGCAGGAAATCACATGCAGGCTCAGTTCAGTCAAAAAAGCATTACAGTAGTCAATTTTTACATTTCATTGATTCATTCAATGATTTGAAAAACCTTAGCTACGACCTTAGCAGTTCCCCACTGGCTTGAGTCAGGAACGTCAATTTACTAAACCCTAAAGTATGGAAAGGTCCCTGCATCTAATATAATTTGCCACCAAATCTTCCAAACCTGCGACTACATTTCTGTGGACAGGTGGTCCAATGACTGATGAGGCCAATGTGATAAATTAGACATCACCAAAATATCAGCTTAGAGGGAAAATTGGTCCGGAATGCTCCTCTGATGTTATACAGCCTAATCTCAATTTCAAAGTTCCAAGTTAAATGCATTATTAATTCAAAAAGTTATAGCCTAATCCTAATAACTACAGTCAGTTCCCCACTGCATACAGCATACAAGATGGGAGAATGCAATATGAATGAAATATCAATTAAATATGCTTTTACACAGACTTGTCTCTTCTAGGTTACTCCTCCAAGAAATACTGTTATTGTGGCCAAGTCCTGCCCACAAATTGGTTGTTGCAGATTAAGACGTGGTACATACACTTACTGACTGCCAGACATATTAAATCAGTGTGAGAATATTATGTGAAGGCAGTAAGCTTTTTGCGCATCAGTCTCTGTTCATTCCAAACAATAGTATTTAGCCAAAATAATTGCAACGCCTACAATTATTAATCTCTGTGATCCCGTGTAAAGTGAGAGGCAATCATATCTACCACTTACCAACCCACATCCTAATAAAATATGCATGAAGGCATGAAAAACAGTGAGATAAGACTTGGCACAATCTGGCTCGCCCAAATGTGGCACTGTTGTTGCTGTAGCCGCCCAGAGACATTCACACTTTCAGACACCATTGTTTGACACTAATGAGGGTTAAATTGTCAGTTAAAGATCAAATATTGAGGAAAAGTGTGGGCTATTCAGGATGGATTGTAAGCAGGGTGTGTCCTTAGTCCTCCCATAACATTTCTGATGTTTTAATGATTTATTCTACATCATACATCCTGCTAAGAAATATACATGAATTAATGAAATGCAGGATGATAAAGGGAACACCATGGCTAGTCCTTCCTGATTAAACAAATACTTTTTATAAATCTGACAAATAAATAAATGGCATTGATAGCTTAAATGAATTAATGAATTCAATAAAGACATTGTCTCCTGCCCGTCTGCTACTTTTTCTGTTGATTAAAAAAACATTAACAAAGGGACACAGTTTTATGAGGAGCCCAACACTCAAAAACTGACCATCTGCCAGAGTACAGCTCTACCAAGCCTTCCCACGGTAAGGTTCTCTGTTCCCTCAAAATCTTGCAGAGTATTTTTTTTGGCAAGCTTGGGGACCCGACCAAACTATGTGAAACCCCCCACCCCCAAAAAAACACCAGGAACTGTACAGCTATCCGACTCTACTATCCTGTTTTTTCCACGATGGTTTTGGTTTTGATGATCACTTAACCACACCCACCTCTGCTCACATCTTAGCTCCTGCTCATTTAATACATTTCCTCAGTGAACAAACACCTACTTCCCCCACCAACTGATCCCCTTTTCATCCCCACTCTCCCTTTCCAATTCACTGACAAATGACTTTGATCTTTCTTACTGCATTCTACCTCGGTTTCGGTTTCACTTTCCCATTGTCTGGGTCGCCTGTCTTAAGAACAGCATATTAAAGCGATGACATCAGTAATTGTCAGGGTTGCTTATCCTGCACGTTTGTCACTACATTACACTGAGACGTAAAGGGTAAATGTACCCTTTATCAAATCGCTCTCCCTATGTAATACTCGTTTCTCTTTGACAAGCTACACACTTCACTCTCTCGGTTTCTCGATTTGCAAACCCTGAAACTATCCTTCCTCAAAGACACACGTCTCACATCCTCTTCGACTTTACCACTGCAGCAGCCTGAAGCCTTATAGCAACAGTCTGAGACGATAAAGAGAAGGGGAGGAAGGACTGCAGAAAGAGGGGAGAAAGAGGAGAGAGGTGGATGCGGAGGATAATTGGGTGGCAAAGTTCAGGCCGGTGTTTTCCCAGCATTTGCACTACCTCTAGTTCACTTCAGCATAATTTAAAGACCACCTTCATAATACTCATGCTGCACTGTAAGATTGCCCTGTCTCTACCTTTCATATGCACACCTGCCACTGTTTCATATGCTGATTTGAAGCAGTGGAGAAGAAATACCACCCCCAGGCACAGTAATCACTGTTTATCGCTCCTCTATCATTAAGGTTTATGAGACAGGATGCATGAGCGTCAGTGTTTCTATGCGAGCGTCAGTGTTTCTATTATGTGCATGCATGGCCTTGCCTTTCACTGAAGTAGATTCAGACTGAGCCCTGTAAGAGGAAGCCAGCGTTTCCCCTACATTCTTTCAGCAGCGGTGGCCACCCACTGCTGGAAAATTACCCCGACTGCTAGAAAAATGTAGAAACAATGAAAATTCATCATCTGGCCGTATTTAACATCCAAAACAAACAACTGTACAGTAATTACAGTACAATTGTCCGTATAAGGAGACATTTTTTACACTACAACGGTTACTGGAACTGATATTGCAATTGGGATCAAGAGTAGGACATGGCCCTGGAACTACAATTACAGATAAATAAAAAATTCTATATGAATATAATAAATAGAAATAATCAGCAAATGTTTGATTGAGTTTTCACGTTCATTTTCTAAAGGTACTGAGTGAGATGTGCTTTTAGTTTGAAGTAGATGCAGATCTGGACTACCACAAGATATCACTGGTAGCATGGCAGAAAGATTATCTTCATCATCGCCTTGTACAAGGTCAGAAAACTCAGGAAAAGGAACAGAATTAATTTTTCTACGTAAAAGAGAGATAGCCTACAGAGAACAACAGAAGGTGTTGTATACGGTTGTCTTTTAAAATGGTAAACGTGAACCTTTATTTTTGACAAGGAAGCATATACTCCAGTCCCATTCTCCATGCAGCTGTCTTCTGGCTTATAACTGACCTTAAATAAGAGAGCAGGACCCATCACTTCTAGACCTGACGCAAACCTCTTTTTAATTACATGCACAATTCTTCACTTTGCTCTTTATTTCTCTGCCGTGTGCCCTTCCCCTCTCACTTTTCCACTCTCTCTGTGGCTTTGGAGCGTGATAGGGAAATTATAGGCCTGTGAGCATTTGCCCTGCATCAGCTACAATTAGACCCCATTTTAATTAAAGAAACCATACACACCTAGAGAAACAGACAGTGACAATGGAAAAGAGGACTGTAAGTAGGAGAAGAGCTATAAGAACAAGGTCTGGGATGTACTGATGGGTTGGATAGCGCTAGATGTAAGAAGCTGAAGTGAAGGAGTGACAAATGTAAAACACAAGACGGGCATATCAGGGCGTTTGCCGACAATGATACAAGAGCTATGTTCAATACTTGATTCTGGATGGCTGTAATGTGGGCTTTCCCCGCCAAAATTGCCTGGTTGAAACACCCGGCTTTATATCAAGCCACATCAGCAATAATAATATCTTGGTAGCATGATATTGTTGCATGCTTGATAAAATTGTACGTTCCACAACACATGAGCAATCATGCACCCCATCTTCTCAACACACAATGATACAACTCGCTCGTAGCCTATACTGTAATTATTTTTTTAAATAATGGGGACAATGAAATGGCTAGATAGCAAGCTAGCAATGTAAAAATATACTGTCAGGCCATATTCACACATTGCTAACCACAGGCAACGTTAGTGAGGCTGCTAGCATGACACTAGCTTGCTGAATCATAGCGGTTTGGGACTAGAAAACTTCTCCATTGCAGGGTAGTTATCCTATTTGCTGGAGTAATGAAGTAATTCCCTTACAGAAGATTATCATTTTAATCATATGGTGGGAATGACTGTCCTCCAGGTATTGTGCAGATCCTCAAGTGTAGGGATATAGCTACAAAATCAGGCATGCTTTTTGGATGTTCTTGTGCCTCAGACAATTGTCTACCTCCATGTTGCACATACAGTATTCAAGAAAATAAACAATAAACAAAAACAATTCCCATCCCTTTGGTCATTTTCCTTTACATATTAGCTTTACACCTCCTATGTTTTTGTGTCAGGCCATATTCACACATCGTTAACCACAGGCAACGTTAATGAAAGTAAGGCTGCTAGCATAACATTAGCTTGCTGATTCATATCGGTTTGGGACTAGAAAACGGATCAATTGTAAGGTTGTTACTAAGGTTTGTCCTATTTGCTGGAGTAGTGAAGTCATTCCATTATAGATTATCATGTTAATTATATGTTGGGAGTGATTGCCCTCCAGGTATCGTTAAGACCCTCAAGTGTTACAAGGGATATCGCTACCAAGTTTTAAATGTAGCAAATTTGGGATGTTCTTGTGCCTCAGGCGATTTACAACCTCCATGTTGCAAGAAAAAATGAAAATTACTTTTAAAAATTACGTTTGTGAGTGTAGGTTGGTGTTTGCATGTGAGCATGAATGTTAGGGAATGTGTAAAAACCGATGTACTACATGTGTGCACCGCTGTTTGTGTGTCTGAGTTGTGTCTGTGAGGTAGGGAGATTAGGCCTCGGCTTCCTGTAGTTCCCGTCCCCTTCCTGTCTCCTGGTCTGGTGGGGGCCAGCCGCCAACATGCACATCATTCACCACAGCAACTTAAGCGAGAAACACGTTGACTACTGATCTATAACAAAGGCCTCCTGTGGCACTTGTGGATGCAGGTGAGCTACTACCAGTATGTGTGACTGTATGTAATGGATGGAGTAGAGAGAGGTGAAAAGGGAGAGAGAGTGTGAGGTGAAAAGGGTGTTAATGTTCAACGCCTTTTTTCTTTCTTGTCTTCAGGGACGCATATCAATAAGTGTTGCTGTGCTCCCTGTCCCAGGACAAGAAGTGACCCCGTAAGGGAGGAAGCCTCATACTGGACAGAACCCAAAGCTGCTACCAGAAATGATCAACACAGCTGTGAACCAAAATGGCTGACCGAAAGCACCGAGGATTAAGTGTATAAGTCTACCCTCCACAGATATCTGACCTCCCCAGTTCCATTACTCTCAGATTTCACACTGGTGTGAAAGAGGTCAGATGACTTCAGATGACTTTTGTTCCCTAGCTAACAAACACGCAGTGCAACGGGTGAGATTAATTACATTTCTATTTGTGTGATAAGTGGTTCAGCAGAGAATGTATTCTGATAATCACCTTTTTAATCTTTTCTAATTCATGCTCAGTGTTAGATGTACATTTGTGTAACATCACAGATTAGTGGGTGGAACAAAAGCTTTTCTCTGACTTCGGGAGACTAAAGTGAACGTTCACTAATACAGACAGAAGTATCTAAAGGCATACGAATGATAAAAGACCTCAAATTAATTGGTATTCCCCTTTAATTGATTGTGGTAAAGTGGCAGGTGAAATTGCTACATTATTCAACTGGAGTTGAAAATGAATATATAATTTAATCACGTAGGTATAAAATGCTTAGGCCCGCCCTTACACATAATCAGAGGTTAACAGAAGGTTAACAGAATATGAGACATCTAGTTCTGTGCCCTATTATATCACCGCCTACGAGTAATGAGTTATAACCGCAGGTGTGAACAATGTTGAATAACACTTTTGCATGTTGGATTGAAACAGCCACGTCCTTTACACAAACAACATTCACATACAGCTTTGATGCCTAAAATATTCCAAAAGAGAAAGCCAGATGAAATTGAGGCACAGAACATGATCTTCAGAAATGTTACAACTATCATTGATTGATGACAAATAGCATAATTATAGGAAGTGTTTGCTGATGTATATCTGTGTGCATCAGGAACTGTCTGATGTTGGTGAAGAGCAGTGAAAGCCACAGATTTTAATGCATTACCAACAGGATTCTTTTAGTACACATGGAGGAAAAGCAACTGCTCCCAAGTTTCCCCCCTTTATTCTGGAAAAAATTGCTAATCATTTGGAATGCAATTCAAAGTAGACATATTTGAGAACATCAAGCCTGAAAGAATTAATTAGCAGTGCCATCTCTCGTGTAATTTATTAAATTGCCTCGCTTTACAGCATATTTCAGCTTCTATGGAATATCGATCTGCCACTGAATGTTTTAAAATGAATTATCCTCCTGCTAATGCCAATTATGGGCACCACTTTCTCTAACTGTGTAAAATTGAAAGGCATCTTGAGAATATTGTTGCAGGTTATGCCAACTCCCCGAGGTATGGCTTCCTAATACAAAATCTGCTAGCAGGCCTACTAGTGTTAGCGTTAGCCCGAGCGTTAGCCACGACTCCGCAGCTAGTTTATCCCCATCGGCAGTGGGTGATGATTTTGTCCTGGTCCCGAGGCGTCGGAGCGCTCGACTGAGCCAACCGTCAGTTGTACAGCCAGATTTGCAAACGCCACCCCCGGTTGCAAATCGGTTTGCCCCACTTGGTAGTCCCTGTGGCCCGCCTGCTGCCTCGGCTCCTTGGGCCCTCGTTAAATCATGCACCCTAGTTATTGGCGACTCCATCACTCACAACATTAGGTTAGATACGCCGGCCGAGATAGTCTGTCTCCCAGGGGCCAGAGCTCCCGACATAGAGTATCGAATCGGCATCGGCCAATACTCAAAGTTCATGGATCGGAATCGGTATCGGGAGTGAAAAAGTGGTATCGGTGCATCCCTAGTAAATTAACATGATTAGATTACTTCTAACAGAGTTTTTATCAAAGCTTTTACAAACGCAGAATCTACAATCATTCTGAATTTTTTTTTTTAGCTTGCCGAAGCAAACTCACACACACACAAGCTTTCAGTGACTAATCTTGCAGTGGGAGGTGGACAGCTTGTGCAGACTCCAGCTAAATAAACCATCTAAGGATTGAAACAAGAGAATAGTCACTCTGCAAGGCTTTTCTCTTTTATTCTGACACATCACTCTCTCTCATATCCAAACAACAACAGACGTAATGGCTTCATCAGACTATGCATTGATCTTACAAGCTTACTACTAGGAGTTTGTGTGGTGGTGACCGACATGTAGCGTAAAGAAATATTAACATTTGTCAGAAGAAAAAAAACACAATTCGCCTTCTTCGGCTACTCATATTATGTTTTCTTCAGGGAGTGAATTGAGTAGTTTACAAGATGTGTGAATTGCACAACCACACTTCTATCCAATCCCTGACAAATGGACCAAGTTTAATAATGCAATGACCCTTCCTCAATGACAGTTGACTGGATAGGGTTGAGCAGAGATGTGAATCAGTAATCACCAAAAGCGATGGGCATTGGGAGGAAGAATATGTTAAATAATTTTGAGTGCAGCACATCATAAAAATGAGACATTGAACTGCCGAAAAAAAGAGTTGCTGAACGCTCCTTTCAACTGAACTGACCCACTCCATTTTGGAGGATGCATCCTCCTGAAGCCAGTATTAACACATTAGCTATGTGTATACTGTGGGAGGGCAGCTAGCACACAGGAATGTCTCTGTTCTGCTGTATATTTAGCAGGGCCCACTTGGCCCAGCGCAGTATATAAAACAGGCCCTGGGAGACTTACTGAAACCTTATGCGTGCATCAAGGTGGAAACATACTTATGTTCTTCAGGTTGATCCCTTACCAACTGAATTCTATTTTAACTTAAAACACGGGTATCAAACACAAGATGTAGGTCAACCTATGAGGCATGGAAGAACATATCCCAGATTCAAATCAAATCATGCCTACTGATGGTGTATGCTTTAAGGTTTTTTTTGGTACTATATATATTTTCTGCACACACCGTCTGCACATCCAGTCCCAGGCTTCTTACCTGTCTTATGTTAATTTCCCCCCCTATATATTTATATAATATTATAAATGTTGTTATGTTTATATTTTTGAATGTAGCAACATCAAAGATCATAAGATATAGGACAACAATGGCATGTAGAAATGCTACACAACATGAATTTCCAATGTGGTGCTCAGTATGCAGACATCAAATAGCCTTGATTACTGTGCAAGTGTGCAAGATAGACATTAGACATGGCGAAGAGCTTGAAACTTAAAATAAACACTGCATCTTAATGCTCTAAACGTGCCTCACTGTAAATAGCAAAATGTTTGCACATTTCTCCTTTCCAGTTGTTTCCTAATCTGGCCCCAGGTGCTTGTGATTACAGCATGCATATAGGCAATGTACACGCTATGCACACTGCACAGTGTGCAAACGTGCACAAACATACATGCACACTCCTTGCCCTCTCTGCACTTGTTCTCTCTGTCTATTTCGTTGACTCATGCCGGTCTTCCCATCTCTCCTTCACTCTCTCATCCCTCTAAAAGTGCCATTCTCCTTGGTGCTTATGGCTGATAGGCTGTGGCCTCATTCCCTCTCCTCTGCAGCCTGTCCCCATTGTGTCCCACTCTCAGAGAGTAGCATGTGGGTGGAGGTAGAGGACAGACTGACTCTCGACAGTGAATGCCTGACACAGATGTATGGGCTGGGGGTGTATCTTCTCATAGAGCTACACTATCATCCATCTGCAAGTCTCCGCTGCCATGTGCATCCTTCTCAGAGAGAGAGAGAGAGAGAGAGAGAGAGAGAGAGAGAGAAAGAGAGAGTAGTTGTGGCACTCAGATGCCTGTTTAACTATTGAGGAAGCTAATCATGGGATTGAGGTGCTGGGTATGATGGGCTACAGGCTTTCAGAGAGGGGGGAGGCTGCTTTAAATGCAAATCCCTTTCTTATAAAAATCGG
Organism: Rondeletia loricata; assembly: GCA_900302605.1. Classification (NCBI taxonomy): domain Eukaryota; kingdom Metazoa; phylum Chordata; class Actinopteri; order Beryciformes; family Rondeletiidae; genus Rondeletia; species Rondeletia loricata. The sequence continues at coordinate 9,822 of OMLI01035672.1, forward strand.
TTCCGTTTAAAAGGATTTCTGGGAAACTATCCACATTTCCACGGCAGGGGAAACAGTCGGCAAGAGAAAACAGCATAGCAGCAGTCAAACATCAAGGAGACAGAGGACGTGGAAAGAGTAGCAAAAGAAAAGGCTACATGTCTGTGAAAGAAGGGATTGAGGCCCAAGTAAGGCCTCTTAGATTCTGAATAAAAACATCCTTTCTGCATTTACTGATTTGAGACACTTAGTGACTTTAAGTTTAGATTGTGAAGCATTATGCCACTCATCATGCTAGTTACGCCACGGAGGAGGCAAGAGGAGTGGTAGGGAGGTGAGTGAATAAACAGAAAAGAGATGGTAAAGAAAATGAGAATGCAACAGAGGGAGGATAAGCCCCCTTTTGAGAGTTTTCGGAGGGTTAATCTTAAGGGCTAATTGTGAAAGCTCACTGAGGTGGAAATTAGTTTTCTCTTCAAACGTTCAAAGACCTCTAAAAATCTGGTATATGAAAATGCTGCCTTCCACCTAAATGGGGTCTACTATCTGTAGGCTACCAGGACAAGATTGCTCAATGTTTTATTTTATTTCGTATAAAGAAGCCAATATGTTGTTTAGCTGGCTAGTGTTGTACTATTTGTTGGAAGTTGCAGCAAGATGCAGCTGTGTGTGTGGACCCACATTGCTGCCTCCACCCGTCAGTCCACTAGTCAACTGCAATTGTTCTGCCCACAAGCCATACACGTTATTCCTGTTCAGACTTGGCATATCCACTGTGTGTCATAAGAATTGTCAGGGTGCCTTTGCTTGCATTAGGGTTTTATCTACTTCTTGGCTTCTTTGTCATCCCATTGGAATGATAGAAAATCTGCTCATGGATTAATTACATTTTCCATTTTTTTGCCACCATGTCTATTATTTTTCATATTGTGTAGACAAACATGGCAAAATGACATCTAGAGACCATGACGATCCTACAGGTAGCCAAACAATGTAGCAACGTCACACTGAGCAGCTGTATATTAGCCTAGATATCAACCAAAGCATAATGCAGGGTATGCAGTAGCCCTATGCTAATATCACAGCAACACATACAGCATGTACAGTACAGTGAGACAGTTTTTAAAAACCCTATGGTTCAACCCCTCCTCAAGAAATGTTGTTGTGATCCTTTGCTCCTCAGTAAACATAAACCTATTTGCAAACACCCCTTTCTATCAAAGGTTTTAGAGGAGGTTGTCTCAGCAGCATTTTAAAGAAACACCAATTAGGTTTCAGTGCACTCCATGGCATTGAGATTTCCCTACTTAATGTCACAAATGACCTTTTTCCTGGGGAATGTTGCTGGGCCATTCTTCAACTAAACGAAGAAATAAATATCTGGCCTTTTAGTTGATTCTGATTTCTCACTGAGATTTGACACCGCTGCATTAAGCAAATTATTCAGAAACATATCTGGTCCCATTGTTATGCTGATTATGCCCAGCTATGTTTGCCTGGAAAACCAGGTAATCAGAACTGTGTGTCTCATAATTTTCTTCAACATGACAGCTAGTTTGAGATTGTCTTGCTTGGCCCTCCTGGGATCACAAAGCGGATTCAGGACAATCTGTCTGTCAGTGTTAAGTCTGCTGCTATGTGGAGTTTGATCCAGATATGAGTTTTGATGAAAAGCTTCAGCCATGCTTTCTCCAGCTAAGAAATATCTCTACAGTAAGCTATTTTTTTATCCAGGAGCAAGTTCTCATCTAGATTTCTATTTAAGTGCTGCAGCAAGGCAGCACTAGGAGACATAACCACATCGCCCCTAAATTAGTCTCCATGCACTCATGTTTTAGTTTTGATTTTAGGATTTCACAGATCACATTTAAGGGTAAAATGGGTGTTGGCCCATCAGGATGCAGTCTGGGAACCTCAGGCTGGGACCTTTTCCTCACTTGAAACTGAAAAGCAAAAGTGATGGGACCTTCTTTGAAATAGTCTTCCTGAAGAGGTCAGGTGGGCAAAACCACTAACATGGTTACTTCTCTGACAAAACTGTGGAATAGACTCTTTCAAAACAAGCTGAAGCCCCATACAGCAATTAGATATTTGATTCAAAGCCAGAAATGCTCTCAAGAAGAATCACTATTTTTACATGAATATTCCCATAGGGACTTAAGAGTGTGTCTGTAGCTGGCTACTCAATAGAGTTTACCGTGACCTTACTAAAACCTGTTGTTGTTTTTTTTAATCTCCTGTTACCACTATAATACTTCTATAATATTCCTATAGGGACTATAGTTTTGGTGTGATATTTGCACAACATCCTTTAGACATGTATTGTATGGTAACATGTATTAGACCTCGAACATAGCCCAGTAACTACAGAAAACAGACTAGGCAGTATGGCAGTGTATATATATATATTATTTTTTTAGGAAACCCCAGACTCACCTTCCTCTGCAGAAGCCAGAAGAGCCCAGTCCAGGAAGATGCACCCCAGCAGGACGATACACTTGCATGTCAGCTCCATAATGTCACGCAGAATAATGCAAATAGGCGAATGAACCAACTGTTTGTCCTGAATTAAAAAGTAAGCGTCACGGGCAGCTCGGCTGTGCACCCGCTGACCGCAAAGCAGTCCGCATTAAGATGGGACTTCAGTTCAAACAGCTTCACACGGTGAAGGACAGGCTGGAAACTTCTCAAGATTGTCCAACTTTGTGTCTTGGGAAGGTAATAAGAGAATAATGGTCTTCTACAAGTCACATAGGGCTGTAACCCCCTTTCACACCCCAGTCCTCTATCGACACAGCGGATGCATAGTTGAACAACTTGTTGTATCCTTGGGTCTAATAAGCTCTTTGTGCTCCAGACGACTTCTTCCAAATTCTCTCTTCAGCTCGATGACCGAGCAGCTGAATCCAAAACCAGGGCACTTCACTGCAATCTGGTAGTTGGCAAAAATAACCATGTAAAACGTTTTCCTTAGTATCAAAGAGTTCCTTTATCCATATCTTCTCGTCATGTTCTGCAAACAATCAGCATGAAAAAAAGATTTCATGGATCAGACTGTTTCGTTGGGGAGAAAAAAAAAATCCAAGAAAGGTGGTGAGGATAAAACGCGACTGGTCTAGTCTGGCCCGATTTTACAGGCACATTTTAGAATGAAACTGGGGAAAAAAGAAAGGTCTTGTTGAGTTATCTCGTTAAATCACTGGACTACACGCACAGAAGGCATTAAAAGTGCTGTCGTAGCCTCAGTAGCCTGGTCGCAGAGGACTTCATCACCGCAGAAGAGCCGGAGTCGAATGGCACCAGCAAGCCCCGCCCACTATCCGTTTCCAGAACACCAGTGTCAAGCCGACAGAATAGAAAATAACACTTCCGGGAAAAACGTTCAAAATAAAACCCCTATTGTCACCAAAGTGAAAATAAATGATATATTTAAGAAGGAATATGTCATAAATAAAGTGTTGTTTTATTTTACAACATTTGTCGCAGTATATATGCAAGATGGCCAAACATTTTTAGCTCAAAAATTTATAAAGACACAGAAAACTTATACCAGACAACTTGGTAGGATGTCTAATATCTTCTATCTTGAAAAAGTCAATTTGAACCCATATCAGTGGCGCAATTGTCCATAAAGACATAAAGGCGTATTGCGCTTGACCACGCGCCTGAAAACTTCAGCAGTAATCTAGTGGTGCTGTAGGAAAATACATTTATTTTGAAGGCAAAGTCAATTAACTTCCGGCCTTATTCTGGCTATGTCTGGCTGGCTTGACTCAGTTTTCCAAAGCAGCGGTGAAGCCGACTGGTATCCAGCGACGCAGGCTGATACACTGGTTGTCCTCTCGCTAAAACTGTCCTCTCAGTAAAAACCTGCCAGTAGATGGCAGTAAAGCAGCCGCTAAACTGCAGGAGCTGGGTCCGGTTCTAGTCCACTTGGTAGGGGGAATAATGAGATTGTTGATACCTAATCCTGTTCCGGGGTAAAACCAAATACATTTATATTGAAATCGGATACTTTATCCTCCAGGGCAGGTCAGAGGGTTCAGTGCCTTGCTCAAGGACACTTCAGCGGGGCTGGTGATTGCAGACATGTGGGATTGAGCCCAGGTTCTCCGGTTGAGGGAGTGTCAGCTCAGTCACGACGCCATCCTGCAGCCCAGCTGCCTCCAGCAGATCAGAGTACCTGTTTTCTTTCAGTCTGATGGAAACATTTAGATGTTGCATAGTTATACAAATAGTCTGTATTGTTATTTGTCATTTGAAACTTTTATGTTTTATGACACCTCTCCCATGTGCATATTTTCCAGCAACTAACCATATTAACACAATGATCAATATTTTTCCAACAGAGACACACCACAATTCATTAGAGAAATGTTGCTGCACACACCTATTTTATTCCTCAATTGAAATATGTTTTCCCAAGGAGAATCACTTTTACATAGAAGATCTGGCCAAGGCAGCAGCATAAATAAGATCAAATGCATATTTAAAGTATTAGCAATTCAAGCTTCCTGGAGACTCAAGCGTACTAACAAGGCCAGACCCATGTTTAATTTTGGCAAGGCAAGACCAGTGTTTTATGTTTTAATGTTAAGTGTTCAACCTGTATTTTTATATTCTTTCATATTTCTACAGGTCAGAGTAATTAGGTGGACCTCCTGACCTCCCAGAAGAGTTCTGAAATTCATACGTTCAATAATTCATCATATGGACTTCACCACAGGCTGGATTCAAACGTGTTCCACTAAAATCAAGCAGTAAAAATGGTTATATGGTGGATAATCCTGTTTTTAAAAAAGTGAACACATTAAAATAAAACATAGGTAGGGGACTGAAGTGAGAATTCTGACCATTTCTCAAAATATTCAAAATGCAATTACACATCATTTGGTAATTGCTTGGACCAGCTGAATGTGTAAAAACACGTGCTTCTTCCAGAGTCAGGACACACGTTACTGCTCCACTCTGTACCAACACCTGCTTATCTTATTCTTTACAGAGCACATTGCTTTGCAAATCAAATCAAATGATAGCAACATGAGAGTTCATGACTTGTACTGAATCACTTGGTAAGGCCAACATATAGACTGGGACTGTTTTGATCTCTACACCTCCATAGGAATGGAAGACATCTTTACCATCATCATCACTGTAAACAATCACATTGGTTTTTTTGCTTTGGTTTTAAATGATGCTT
>OMLI01035676.1:10626-24102 GCA_900302605.1 Rondeletia loricata
AAGAAGGCACAGCAACGCCTCTTTTTTCCCAGACGTCTGAGAAAAAAGAGGCGTTGCTGTGCCTTCTTCACCACTGTGTTGATGTGCGTTGTCCACTTCAGGTCCTCTGTGATGTGGATGCCGAGGTATCTGAAGTCACTCACCCTCTCCACTGGGGCCCCGTTGATCCTGTCCTTCAATAGTCTTTACTATGGAATCCACTGCAGCAGGATTAGCTCACCTCCAGAGAAAACTACAGTATGAACCAACAGCTGCATAATGTAACCAGCACTGGGGAAATCTGCATTTGACTTAAGAGGACAATAGTCCCACACGTTGAGTTGGAGAAGTTTCCTACACGGTTGCAAGAAAGCACATCACTCAAGAGACTGGGGCTTTTAAAAGAGTGTTATTACCAAAATATTGATTTGGACGTGAAGATTGCTTTTGGGCTCCCTTGCTCGCCCTGATTTTGTCCCCACTTTCACTCTCCTCATCTGTTGTTATTGCATTTGGTCCACTCCTGGACGGGGGGACCTCCTCTTTGCGATATTGTCTCCTCTGTCATCTCCACCCGTGTGACAAACCAGCGTGGTTTACAGTCACTGACTGGAAGAATCCACGGTAGGCGGGACGCGGCCGACGCGCTCTCTCGCGCCGTGATGGATGTGTTTTTGGGGGGCTGCGTGCCACAGAAGTTTTAGAACTGTAATTTAGTCTAATGACTCAGAGCCTTTTCAGTGCCGGAGGAGGGGGAAGACAAATGCAGCCAGGGTCTCCATTATAGGTGCGCCGTGGGCAGGCTATAAAGACGAGGGTGTTGTTGTTTTTACCCACCTCTCAGCAGAAAACAGTCCGCAGGAGAGCCGGTGACAAACTGCCCTCTTATAAGATCCATCCAGGGCTGTACCTGCGTCTGGGAGATACAACGCCTCTCGCCTCTCCATGCCTCCGTTCTGAGCTACAACCTCTCATCTCTTCCCTGCTTCCAGACACATTTTATAGCGTCTGGCGGACACAACGCAGGCTACCAACCATTAGTGAGAGGTGGAAAAGGCGAGTGAGAAGAATATTGCGTTGCAGTTGCATCACAGATCTCCCAGCAACCACGGCTGGTGCCATCATGGGGGATCATTGGAGAACTGGCTGGCCACAGGGCAAGAAAACGAGACATACCAGAAAAAGATTGTTGTGGTGCCAACAGGCTAATTTAGCAAATCAACCAATGTTAATGTTAACATGCAACGACTTGCCACTACTAAAGCTAGCCTACGTGGTACAATCACTAGTGTGCAAATCAGATGTGTTTACAAGACAGAGATTGTTAGCTAACCAGATAGCCTACTATGTTTAGCTAGCTAACAAGCTGACTTTTCTAAGCACAAAATCGATCAGATGTATCAGTGGGAAATGATCAGTTCCCAGTCAAAACCAGCACAGAAATTCATGTCTATTCAATTCTGTTGATACGGACAAGTCTTAGGTTTGAAATGGAATCAGCTGTTCATAGCTACTGTGGACCTCCAATATGGCCGCCAGAGGGTGCGTTACATCACCGGAAAGACCTCTATAGAGAGAAAAAGGAGAGGTGAAAGGAGAGAAAGACTGTGCTTTATTTGTTGTGTGTATGTGTGTGTTTGTTCTAGTGTGTGTGTGTGTGTGTGTGTGTGTGTGTGTGTGTGTGTGTGTGCCATTGTTTTGGGAATATCATGGTGACACTGGTTCAGTTTTATCACTGCAATAACCATGGCTTCAAACAGGGATGTACGTGATCTGTCTCTCTCTCTCCCTCCTCCTCCTTTCTCCATCTACAATTCCCAACTGTCAGAAAGGCACCAGTAAAGATTTTGACTTTCAGTTTTGCGTCCTTCAGCATTTAGACAGTCAGAGTCAGTCAGCTCTGAAGCTGATTAGCATTGAGCAGCAGCAGTCATGCTTCCAGCCATGTGCTCCTCTCCTCTTCTCCCTCCCGCTTTGTTCACCTCATTGATTGAAGCGCCTGGACTGTCCACACTTTACTTGTCAGGGTTTTATTTATTTATTTATTTGCTCATTGGAATCAAACCTTTGTCTCCAACATCGCAAGCCAAACATCAATCTGTCAGCCAAAGGATAAACCACATGGCAGAAGGAAACATTAGGCTTCCTAGTTGTCAGGCAAGACTACTCTCCTACATAAGCAGCAGACAATTTAATTTTGGTTGGGGGGTACGGAGAGGGATTGTACCCCCCAGCATAAATTGTGAAACATCCTCCTACAGTATGTTACGTATAGATTTATTGGGGGAAATGTGTGAGTAAGCAACACTTTGCCTATTCACTAAACATGGAGTTAGTTGGAACGTCTGTCTTAGTTTAACATGGGTCTGACTCTGAATACATGTCAACCCAGTGAGCATGTTGCTGTTTTTTTATTCTCTCTCATCACTTCTAATTTGGATTCTGTTGCCTTCTCAATGGCGTTTTTCAGAGACAGGATAGTTTCAAAGAAAGACATCAAGGTGAAATCTCCCAAGCGGATACTCCTTTTCTTGCCTGAGAGCAGACTTAGTACCAAAATTACAGGCTCATTGTTTCTCGACCCAGATCTATTTAACATGAAAATAAGAAACAAAGGGAGAATGAATAACCATTTCCCCCTAATGCATCATACTTATTATCCTGGTTGGTGTAAACTGGATATGATATCGGTTTGAGCCCACTTGAAAATGGAACACTTCAGTATCCTGAATAATTGACGGATATCGATGTGCATGCCATTGCAATCATTGTGATTGCTTATGTTTTCCAAATGTTTTATTGTCTGAGGTCTTAAACTGAATGATTGTGTAATTGCGTTTTGTTTTATATTACATTAAGTCCATATATATACATTGTATAATGCGAGGACTAGTTAATGTATTGGTAAAGTGATATACCGATGTTTGGCAGTGTAGAATCCGCCTAAAGTGGCGTTACTACTGATACTAACCAGGGATGCTTTACCAGATGGGCTCACTGTTATTATCCACCTACACCTGCCTGCCATCAATCATTATAATGAATCCCAGAGCTTTTCCAAACACGTCTAGAAAAGGACACGCTACTTAACATCCGATCTGGTAACTGGTGAATGGAAGTGAATGCAGACGCCCCCTGTGTAATGTTGGGAAAACCAGGGGCGTGAATTTCCTTTCTCTCCACACGCTCTAAACCAACTGACACTAACTAATTGACTTGCAGCACAGCTTAATTAAACTAAAAGCAGGAAGAGCCATCTATCCGACTCATTATATTGGCCTAATCCTTTATAGTTAATTAACTTTTTTCTCTGTGTCAAACAAGGGGAAATCTATAACGCTGTCAAGGGTAGCAACACCCCCACACACACACACACACACTTCCCTATCCACCTGGTAGATGTGAAGGAATACTTCATACCTGGTGATGGCACAGAAACATGTGGATGGGCCAAATCCACTATCCACTTGTACTGAAATATTTACACGGTGGAGGAGCGTTACATTTATTCTAGTGTTCAGAAATTCATAACACATTCCCTCACAGATTTGACTCACATGAATGGGCCTTGTGCAGACAGATTTGGATGCTATTTACTGATGCATGGTGGAAAGTACATTGTAAGACTATCACTATGAAGAACGAAGGAGAGCCCATATCTTCCTCTTGAAGTCAGACCGAAACCAGAGTACATGTACCGTATGTGTTTTAATTGCAAATGTGTAATAACAGTAAAATTGTTAATGCATATTTGTACAATGATATTTTTGTCTTCTCTCCAGACTATATCTGATAAAATGGTGTATTGTGATTAAATATGGCCGAGCAGTTCTTAGTAATTTAATCAAACAAATAGAGTTTTAGGAATCTAGAGCATTCGATCACCATATAACACACAGTGTAATAAGAGATGTGTTTCTTCTGAGATCCTTCTGAGACATTGACCAACTCGTTGCCTAGGAGTCAAACATTATATCATATCATGCAATTAGAACAATTGCCAGAACTTTTCACTTCTCACAGCTGAACTTCTCACAGTGCTAACATATCAGTGCTAACATAAACCTTATTTTGTCCTCACTCCTCTCTTCTAGGCCATGGAACCAAAGGGGTGTTTGAGCTGCTGGCGGGCTGGAGGAGAACAAGGGAAAACCTCCCGTTCAAGGAGCGCGTGGCGGACGCTTTCGCCGATGTGATGGTGTGCTACACCATGACCAGTTCACTCTACATCATCACATTCGGCATGGGAGCTAGCCCTTTCACCAACATCGAGTCTGTCAAAATCTTCTGTCAGAGCATGTGTGTTGCCATCCTGGTCAACTACTTCTACGTTTTCTCCTTCTACGGCTCCTGCCTGGTGTTCGCCGGGCAACTGGAGCAGAACCGCTACCACAGTGTTTTCTGCTGCAAAATCCCCTCAGTGGAGTACCTGGACCGCCAGCCCACCTGGTTTAAAACCATGATGAGTGACGGCCATGACCTGTCCATACACCACGACAGTGCCCCCTACCAGAATCACTTCATCCAGCACTTCCTGCGTGAGCACTACTCAGAGTGGATTACCAACACCTACGTCAAACCCTTTGTTGTCATTCTCTATCTCATCTACGCCTCTTTCTCATTCATGGGATGTTTACAAATCAGTGATGGATCAAACATCGTGAACTTGCTGGCTAGTAACTCTCCAAGCGTTTCATACGCTCTGACCCAGCAGAAATACTTCAGTAACTACAGTCCCGTGATTGGGTTTTACATTTACGAGCCCATTGAGTACTGGAACTCCACGGTGCAGGAGCATCTGAAGACACTGAGTCACGGCTTCAACAAGATCTCCTGGATGGACAACTTCTTCCACTACCTGCGGGTGGTGAACGTGAGCGCGTCGACCAAGAGCGAATTCATCACCGTCCTCAGGGGCTCCTTCCTGCGCAGCCCGGAGTACCAGCACTTCACTGAGGACATAATCTTCTCCAAGAACCGTGAGAGTGATGAGTATGACATTATTGCCTCACGCATGTACCTGGTGGCGCGGACCACGGAGAAAAAGCGCGAGGAGGTGGTGGAGCTTCTGGAGAAGCTGCGTCCGCTGATGCTGATCAACAGCATCAAGTTCATCGCCTTCAACCCCACCTTTGTTTATATGGACCGCTACAGCTCCTCTGTCATCTCACCCATCCTGACCTCATGCTTCAGCGTGCTCACCATCCTCATCCTCACGTTTTTCCTGGTCATCAACCCCTTGGGGAACTTCTGGCTCATCCTGATGGTTACTTCTGTGGAGCTGGGTGTCTTGGGTTTAATGACCCTGTGGAACGTTGGCATGGACAGCATCTCAATCCTGTGCCTTATTTATACCCTCAACTTCGCCATGGATCACTGTGCCCCACACCTGTACACTTTTGTGCTAGCCACCGAGCACACTAGGACACAGTGCATCAAGTTGGCACTGGAGGAGCACGGAGCAGCCATCTTGCAGAACGCATCCTGCTTTTTGATCGGGATGATGCCCCTGTTGTTTGTGCCTTCCAATCTGACCTACACGCTGTTCAAGTGCTCACTCCTCGCTACGGGCTGCACTGTGCTGCACTGCTTCGTCATCCTGCCCGTCTTCCTAACCTTCTTCCCGCCATCCAAAAAGAGACACAAGAAAAAGAAACGGGCCAAGCGGAAAGAGCGGGAGAGGGAGAGGGAGCGGGAAAGGGAGAGGGAGAGGGAGGAGATAGAATGCATCGAAGTCAGGGAGAATCCTGATCATGTGACAAACGTCTGAGTGGGTTGTAATTTGAGCAGCGAGTATCAATGGGTATCCGTCAGTCACTGGTGGATGAGAGGTGTTGGCCTGTCCAGTGATGAGGCACCTCTCAGGGTCCAGAGGTGTCAGAGATGTCCTCTGACCTCATAAAGTGGCATGGGCACTCGTAACTCCCAGCCAATAGCAGCCACGCTGGCCAGAGTAGAGAGCAGCCCCATTGGGCAGTCATTCAGTCCGTCAGTCTGGACAGTGTATCTCATTTGCACAACCTGCAACATGCTCACGGTTCTTAAGTTCTTTCCCAGCCATTTTGGTAAAAAACACAAGTAACCATGTACTAAAACTAGCTTAGTCTCAAAGGAAGCGGATGAAGAGCATAGAAGCCTCTTCAGGGGAGGTCAAGTGTTCTCAAACGTATTCGCAGTTATCAAAATGAAATATCTCATTATGGAAGGTGGTGAAAGTGGTTAGGTGTGATTAGACAAAAGTGTTTAGATTAAATCTGAGCAGAGGATGGCTGTGCAAGCACCTTACTCTAAATCTAACGTAACCAAAATTTTTTGGGAGAGAGAAACTGCGGACCGAAAGCACATTGCATGCTTTTCTTTAATACACCAAAATAGCTGAACAGCTGAAGTGGGCAGATGGCATACACTGTGTCCATTATGAGGAATTACGCATCTTGCACATTAAATCATGTGAATAGAATTGTCAAGGTTGATTTAAGCAGGAGACATGTATTTCTGCTTTATTTCAGAGGTCACATATGGTCTTAGGCAATGGCAAGTGGAGCTGCAGTGGGCTGCGGCATATGATAAATACATGAAGAAGAAATGATGTTCTGCAGCAGTATTTGGGAAGGCAAGAATGCCAGATTTTTAGAGTGTGACTAAAGTAAATCCTAAACTGCTTTGCACCAGACCAGTAAATCCAAAAGTGAAGAACTCGCCTTTCTAGGTTGATAACAATGGAGTTTCTGCTTGGTCTCCTTGATCAAATTACGTAACGGCACTGGAACGGCACTGAGAATTGGAAGATTTTAATGTGATTTTGATTCTAGCTTCAACTGAGATTACCTGACTTGTCTCAGTAATTTGATGAACAGTGGTGCCAAATACAGTGTATAGAAATGTTTGCGTGACTGGATTTGTATAACAAATCACTTTTAAAGTTTCAACCTGCATAGAAATCAAACACCATGAATGATTAATTGTTCTGGCTAATGTGAATGACTGCTAGTATTGTTTTTCAGTGTTGGTTGCAGAGCAAAATAATGAAGCGGGCATTTGAAATAAGCAATGAGGCACTTTCTTTACAATAGAGCTACATTGCTTCTGAATAGCATGAACAACTGATGGGGCGCAATGCCCCCCAATGCCACCCGTAGACCTGGAGCTGGTTTTGTCCCTGCAGTTTATTTTGCCTAATACTTAAAATAACACTCCATTCCACTCCACTAATACCCTCCTTAAATATTCAATCTTAGCGGTCCAAAATGGCTGCCTTCTCCCCAGAAGGTAAACAGTATTATCTAGGTCTGCTGATTCCCGATAAGAATCTCTGTTGCAGTCCCAAAACAAACACACTCAAGGTCAGCAGCCCAGACAGAAACCAATCTCACACCGACCTCTGGCAAGTGGATATCAGCTGGTGGCATGTGATAGAGAGGCCTCATATGTGAAGAGATGTGGCTGATTGCGGACCGGTCAATATCTTGTTAGGGGATTGGCTGGTTCTTACTGGGCTGTCATCACATTGAGGGGGCACTGCTGTCTTGTTTCTGTGTGCTGCTGCTTAGAAACGTTAAGGGGGGTATACTGTGCATACTGGACCAAATGTCAGTGAGAAATATGTGTAAGAAATATTTGATGTTGTGTAACCGTTGGCAAAGGATTGTGTAGGAAAACAAGGTGATAAAAAGTAAAAAGATCGAGCTGGTTTTCATTCAGTATGAAATGATATCTCTGGCTGATCATGGTCATACCCACGCCTTGTGTAAATCATTAATAATATTTGTGAACACATTAGAGACCAAGGTGAAAAGGAGTCTTCTTTCTCATGCCATAGTCATTAACCTCTATTGAAAGCCAGTTTACTCCTCAGGGGGTTGAAAAAGTACTAATACTGTACCATTAACAGATTTACTGCTTTTGAAAGTAATCTTAAGTGTTGAAGTGTTACCAGTAAGAACGTCATAACTTTCATCAACCAGACATTGCCCTACTCAGAAATGAGGAGTAATAGGCAAGCTACTTACTGCAGCACCTGCAATCAACGTCACATCACACGTAACATTATGTAAAAGCCATGTCATGTATGTATAGCAAGAAGGCATGAACATTTTGATAAAATGGGAAAGAAATGCAAAACTGAAATAATTTACTTCCCAAAATGGACTGTGTTTGCATGGCACTGTATTGTATGTATGCATGTTTTTTTTTATTTTTATGAAGTCTGCGTATTTTTATTTTGCTACGCTGTAGTGACTTATGTTTGTTGTTTCGATGCATATTCTGTAACACCATGTGCTGCAAAAGAACAAAATGAGTCATTTCTGTTCCAAAACAAAAGCCAGAGGATAATCTCTCATGTGTAAAATAACTGTACATTACTCTTTTCTATATTTTCTAAGAAAAAATCTACTATAGAAAGATTTTTTAATGACAGAATTTTCTTAAAAATGCAATAAAAAAGGGAAAAAAAAGTTGAACACAGTAGGCCAGTAATAAACAGTGGAATGTTATCCTTGCGCACTGCAGTGTCAATGTTTGTCGATGATCTCACATTTTATATGGCAGACTGTGGCCACCGTTTCATTGTTTGCTTGTGTGTCTCGACTTCTTTATCATCACTATCTGGCCGTTACATAACTGGGAAATATTTAACAGCCTATTTTTGTTTTTGTTTTTTTTGTTTTTTTGAACAACACAACATGTCTTACCAAACATAGGTTGCAAATTAACATAGGATATTAATGAAATCTTCCATTTTTATACTGAAATAAAAAATTTTGAGTGTACTATAAGGTGTACCATACTTAGCTGGCAAATATTTCAATATTTAACAAATATTAAAACATGATTCCTAAACATTCTTAGTCTCCACATACTGCAGGCAACCTGTCATTGCTGCCTAGAAAGCTTTTGCCATAGCCTAGACAGGTTCACCATTTTTGACATTCAGCTTTCTGTGCTTACAGTTAGCATCATTCCCAATGCTGAATGCTGCCTAATTAGGCTAAAGTGTGTTTTAAATGTGTCAGGTTCACAAAATAGCAATTCATGGCCTCCTATTTCTATGATAACACACTGAGCTGAAGTCTTACCAATGTGTTTTCTGAAACAGCATAATAATTGATATTCAAAACTCATATCTACTTGTCTTCAGTCTTCCTTTGAAGAAAACCCAACTCAAAAAGTAAATTGGCATCATGTGTTTCAGAATTGAATTTGACGGGTGCCCAAAAATCTTGAAGTAGTTGATCTGGTTTCTGTTCTTTTATGTATTTGTCAGGGGACATCTCAGTCTCATTCAGTCTCATCAAGATTTACTTTGCTTCTCACCCAAAGGGAGAAACATAGAGTACCGGTACATGTTTCTGATCTGTAACCCAGAAATACACACTACATTTAGGTTGTTCTTTCTTTTAAGTCACATTAATACATCCCCATAATCATCATGTGAAAACTAACCATACATCCTTACAGTATTTCTCCTGGAAGACAGATAACCGTGAAAGTTTTACAGTCACTCAAACCCCTTTCACGTTTTGCACATTTTCTAATGTTACAAATCAACTTCATTGGACCCATCCCAGAAGCCCGTGCTATATTGTCTACTGTAGCCCATTTCGTCTTTTATGGGGATATAATAACTCAAATATATGCGATACTGTGACATTACAGCTAAAATATCCATGTGATGGATGGGCTAAGTGAGGTTTTGGCAGTTAAGGTTGGGGCAAACAGCAGATGAGCATACTGTAAGTCCTGCAGACAATGCACCAGCACATTTTAAGTTTGCATAACCAGGTACAGCACAATATTCCCATAATACAGGGCAATAAAATTATGCAATCCCCACTTCACTTGTTGAATAATCTACATGGCAAATCTGTTTCAACAACAGCCTCAGACGACAGATTACTGTTTTATTGTTAGTCATCTATCTTGTATGTCAAATAACTAAGCCACAAATTAGGCTCATGTTGCTCTCATTCATCAAATCGGTTGTTTAATGGCCTCTAGACGAATGTTACCTCAGAAGGTATAACGGGCATATTCTACAATGTTTGGTTCATACACTGTTTCTGTGTCTTAACTACTGTAATCTTCTTTCTTTCTTTCTTTCTTTCTCTTTATCCTTAGTTAGTTTATTTAATTATTTATTTGTTTACTTCATTATTCATTAGAAATACTAACTTCTGGCGATACCTATAGGTTTGTATTGCTGTCAAAATGCAACTTGTGTGCTACCATTTACCTATTCCTTTTGACTCCTGGTCTTGTTGATGTAACTCTTTGCAGAATACATTTGGTTGTTTGTTCATATTACGATAACTATGTATTTGGAGGAATCTGGTCAGTTTGATTTTGCCGAAGTCTGAGCCTTATATACTGTGTCTTAAAGGGGCATACCACTCAATTTAAGAAGGTATACACTGTTGTTGCTATGGTCTAGGGCAGTGGTTCTCAACCTGGGGGTCGGGACCCCCCCAGGGGGTCGCGAGATCATTTTGCGGGGTCGTGAGATGATTTATGGGATAGGAAAAAACATATTTCTACTATACAAATGTATTATCATGTCTATTTTTTAAAATTTTCCTCAACTTTTTGCTGTTTTTTGTGAAATACTGAATAGTTTTTAGCCTCTAGGCTTCCTCTGACAATCAAATGAAACAACCTGAAAAGGGGAAATCATTCTTTGGTTGAACTGTCCACCACACTGCATACAGTATGCAGCCTGTGATGGGGGTCGCGAGTAGTTATTGCTTCATTTTAAGGGGTCACGAGCCAAAAAGGTTGAGAATCACTGGTCTAGAGCAGTCCAATCAGTCTTTGTTAACATGATTAACTCTCTCCCAAAACAGGAAGCTACACAGCTGAGACTTGACCTTGTGTGGTCATCAAGATGGAAAATCTGATGAAACTGCAATTTTCTGTGGATTGTTCTACACTACCTTTAACATGAAGCTCATGTGGGTGTAAAACCTCAACATCAGTCTCCCATTCATCATCTATTGAGCAGCTTTACATTACATTACATGCATTCATCTTAGTCAAGTTGAGTTGCTGGTTGAGTTGATTTAGTCATGATCACAAATCTTGATCGGACTCTCCTTGGCGATATGAACAACATATGAATTCTCAAACTGGGTGGTATTCCACTTTGAAGTGTTGTAAGCGCCTGGTAGCTTCATAAGTCTGTGGGGTTCATACAGTATATGTCATGACCTGTGGCGTTGCCTTACATTCAGTGCTATCAATGTTTTTTCCACTGTTTCAATACGGATGTTGATATCCTTCAGCTGGAGTGCTTTTATCAGTGCGCGTCTTTAGAACAAGGTAGACTGAAGATGCTGTGAAGAGATGACATTGTTGTCATCACGTCTGAGCGTTGTGTGAATAGGTGGAGTGGAAGCGTTCGGAAGTGGAGGGCAACTGTTGTCATGTTTGATATACGTACTATACTGTGGAATTCAGGCTTTTAATATTCAGCACACAACAATCACTCACAGTCACATGCAGCAGTTTAGTGGAGTTGTAACTCTTTTGCTATGAGACAGAGACGTACTCATGCATGTTTGTGAGAAACTGCTCAGAATTACGTGTTTTTATTACTACATTCAAGACGGGATTACATGGCTTCCTAGGCCAGCTCTCTCCATCGCTAATCACTGTAAATGTTGCACATTTTGTGTAATGTAAATGCTAATGTTGTCGCTCAACCGTTAGATACACGTACAGCTCTGTCACTGCATGGCTTTGTACCATGCACAAACACACACACAGACACTCACACAGAGGGCCATGAAAATATGTTCTGTCCATACCGTCTTGGTCTTTGCGTTGGCTTGTTTTCTGGTCAACTTTTTGCTACACTGGTGTTGGCAGCACTTTTGTTTTGCAAAACTTTGCCTCTTCTCCAAGCAGCAGGAAGATTGAACCCCATTTGACTGGAGTGACAGAGAGAGAGAGAGAGAGAGAGAGAGAGAGAGAGAGAGGGAGGCGTAGGCAAGGATGAGAGAAATGAGATTTAAAAAAGGGGTGCTGGCAAAACAGGAGATAAGCCCTCATTTGAATTTGAGAAGATTCCAGCAGCAGGGGATGATGTGACGTTTTCTGGTGAAGGGAGGGACCCGTGTTGAGGATGACTGCAACACTGCAAAATAAATTCATCTTAACAAGTGTAATGAATCACAATCTTAAACAAAGGCAGATCACTCCATTGGTATCAAGATAATGCCATTTGATTATAGAATGTGCTTGAAACAAGTTGATTGGCATTGGAAGAAAGTGGAATTATCACAGATCTTTTCACAAATTCAGATTTGAAGGCTCAATGCTAGATTAAATGACTTGCCAAGATGGATATGTTCTGCAGTGAGGCTGCCAGGCTTCAGCAGGGAGGCTGTCGTAAAGGAATTAGCATTGAAGAAGTCAAAAGTTTGGATTTAGAAAGCATCAGTATCACTGAGGAAATGTCAAAGCGGACGTGCTAGTCCAGTTTCTGTGATGGTATGTTTACCATTTGTTGACTAGGTCTAAAAGTGTGTCTACGTTATGACATCCTAGATATTACAGGCAGTAGAGAAAGTGGAAGACTACTGTGAGTCTTTATTCTACATGACACTGGAAGTTACACTGTACATGCTGATGTCGTGGCGGCTTTTTATAATCCCCAAGCCTTTTACTTCCTGAGTGGAGGGAGCTTGGCAGCAGGAGTGGCTGGTCTCGTGTTGTGCTCCGTTGCAGCGTTATCGCGCCGAGCGTCTTGGCCAGGAATATTTTTGGCTCCCACGTTGTCTTAATCCTGTCGTGATTCTCCGATGGATTATTCATGCTTCCTCTCTCCTCTCCTCTCCTCATCCCATCTTCTCTCTCCTTCCTCCTTCCTCCTTTACACTTTCACATTCTCTCCTCCTCCTGAGTCTGTTCCTCTCACTCTGTGTGTAGTCCCATGCTGGTGACCAATCAGTTATATAATGTACCTGCAGTACGTCCATGCCCTCCAATAAATAAAAAAAGAGAAAGTCCTACTATTTAACACCACCACCTACCTGTTCATGTTTCCCTCCACCCTCCCCTCCACTTTCTTCAGGTATTGAGGTAGATAGACTTCATTCCTGAGGGCTGGTGTGATAATGGCCTCCATAGAGTCCTCTCTCTCTCTCCCTCTCTCTCTCTGTCTCCATTAGTGAGCAACTTTCTACCTAAAAAGGAGATTCTGAAGTCTTTTGACAATGAATAAAGATTGGAAATGTATGAATGCATATTTGACTATAGACGATGTAATCGAAGACCACTGGCCTTCACTGAGTGTGAGAAATCTGTGAGATTTTGTTACGGTCGAACAGTTTTGTGACTGGGATATATCACTGTGTTCGGTCGCTGGGACTGGAGGAATGGATGTATGATGGAGAGTGAGTAAACCCTATTCTTATCGAAGAAGAAAAAACGGTCTGCATTCAAAAAACAATGTTCAGGCTCACCTCTGATTCTATTTCTTGTTCCTTTTCCCCATGC
>OMLI01035677.1:0-12919 GCA_900302605.1 Rondeletia loricata
TGCATGTCTGCTGTGGCAGAGACTGTTGATCTCACAGCACCACAGTGAACTCAAAGAAGAGTAATCGGATCGAGGAATGGGATTTACTCAGTTTAGATGTGCTTGAAGTGCAGCCTGTTTTTGTTTCCATATAGAGGCCCTTTCCATTCTCCACATAAAGTGTGGAAAATAAACAAGGTCAGGCCTGGAATAGGTCACAGGTTCCTACTGTGGAGAGCTCATGAATTGCCTTCACTCCAGTTTATAAGCATTAGTGAGCTGTGCTCAAGGTACCGTGCTAATGGGATCCTTAGCTAATCTTAATGGTCTCACTAATAGTCCCAAATGACTTGCCTGAATGCTTATTATGTTAATGTACGATTAATGGTTAGTACATAAGGGTTGTTCTCTACTTGTAAAAGATTTTATGAGGGTCATTTTATGCTTTACATGCTGCTACAACCTAAATGTAACATAATTCAAATTTATACTGGCGCCTTCTCCACCCTTTTATCCATCCTCCTGTCATCCATGTCCCTGTTAACCCCCCACCTCACAGACCAACTGGCTTGGGTCTGACACCCCAGCAAGGCCGATCATGGGGCTTGGACACAACGGACCATCCACACCCAGCCAGGGTCAGACCGGTCCTGTGAGTTCAGGCTACTCTGCTATGGTAGGGGACATGGTGGCTGTGCCTGGTTGGTCCGGAGGGTCCCAGGTTGCATGCCAAGCAGACACATCAGCCATCTGCACCAGGCGCTGAGAGGTAGTCTTTCTGGGCTCTCGGCCCCTCGCTCCGGCTCGGCGCCTCTGGGGTCCAGGTTGTGTCAAGCTCGCACAACAAAACAGAGCAGCCAGACAAGAACTGAACAGGCCAGTGCAGTGAAGTGCAAGACTGAAGGGACAGCTGCCTGGAAAATACATGTGTGTGGGAGTGTAGTATTCATGCATTAGTAGTAGCAAGCAATATGTGGTATGCTCTATAGGGTCATGTGGCTGTGTGACTGTGTGGGTGCAGAACATGGTTATCTCTGCCACTGTCTGACCGTGGTAAGACCCAGGTCTGCTCATGACCCTGTGGCCTATGCACAGTGCCCTTGACAACAGGAATCTTTTCATTACCAGTAGTTGTTTCCACCACCATGAAATTGCTTGCGTGCAGTTTTAAAAGTCGGTTTTCCTGGCTCGTCGACCCCGTGACATTCGGATCACAAGTAACGGTGGACAAGCTCCCCTGCTCGTCAGCTTATGAGGCTCCCCTCCGTTTATAATGGCAAACGGTGCCGCAAATCTCTCACTGACTCGGTGCTTTCACACACCTCTCTCTATGTGCGACACACCATTATCAGGGGCCAAGAGATACGTGTTTGTAAGTGATTAATCACAGAGGTAGCGTCTGGCTGATGAATGTTAGCGTGCAGCCAGGAGACAGGCGGGGATTAGCCAGCAGACCCAATCTCTCCTTGCTATCGTCGTGCCACCCCTGTTAATGAAGCCATCTTTGACAAATGCGGATGAGTGTCGCTTGGCGAGCGCAGAGCCTGAAATGTGACGGGGGGGGAGGGGGCTTTCATCTACCCTCATCCTCCTCCTCCTCATCATCAACCTTGCTACCACTATGAGGAAGATGAGCACAGCTGCATTAACCCAGTTTGCTGTATACTGTAGTTGGCACGCCTGAGGAGATGAGGCTTCTAGACGGAGAGAGATGGGCTCGCTTATCAAAGAAGCCACTGCAGTGTTATTGTATCGTGCTCTAAAGCTGCTGAAATAACGGGGTTCCTCAGAGCCTTCTGTTCTTTTTGGCTTTGCATGACATTGTCAACTTTCCCTCTTTGTACCAGGATGAAAGAGAAATGCCTCTCTTACAGTACAGCGTTTGTAATGTCTGCTTGTCCATGGATGGATACATCGATGGTTAATAATAGCACAGTTCCATACGAAGCCCGGTCCAAATTAAAATACGATTTCGTTTATGGAGACTAATTAATTTGCTGAAAATCCCCATTTCCCAGTGGTATCGCTCCCTATTCTTTAATTAAACTAATTATGAATTACGATTTAGCTGAGTGGGCTCAATCTTATACAAAACAAGTAAATATTTGACCTTACAAATGAATAGCCAAAAACGTAATATGATAACATCGCATAAATCTGACTGAGCGACATTTAGCAAACAAATAATCACAAAAAATGGTAGGGATGTAAATTAGTATTCACATTATTTATAATCCTAATGGAGGTTGAATAATTACTTATACTACGCCTAAATTGAGTTCCACAGACTGTTCACCAGCCACAGATTGATCACCCCATGAGCTAAATGAGCAAATAATTTAACCAAGTTTTGTACTCTCCCCCTCTCTTTACGGAGCGCTATTATCCCACTGGATATTTATAATCTGTACCACAAGGTTTTTCTTCATTAGGACAAAAAAAGCTAGCTGAGAGATAATTGCTGTATTCAATGATCAGTGTAATTAGTTGCTGGCAAATTCCAAGTGAAGAGACTGTAATGTTACATGATTCATGACGGCTCTTACCCCGGGAGAACAAGGCAGAGGGCCAGGAGAGGTGACGGCCTCGCACAGGAAGCACACCTCTGAAATTGTGTTAATTAGTTTGTTTTAAATCTGATGAATTGTGGCTCTGTTAGAAATGGTGGATGATCTTTCTGCCTGTGTCTCCCTCTCTCACATGGATATAGTCCGTGACATAGAGGACCTCCTCTTTCTTCCATCATGCTCTGTATGCCAGCCTCTCTTCCTCGCTCTTTCTTTCTCTGTTTGTGGCTGTATTGTTTTAACATAAGATTAACAAGTTTCTCTCTCTCTCTCTCCGTCTCTCTCTCCTTCCCTCCACTCTCCCCTCATTCTCTCTGCTCCTCCCATCCTTTCTTCTTTAAGGTAACTTCTATGGGACCCCGAAGCCCCCAGCGGAGCCCAACCTGGTGCAGCCTGACCTGGTGGATCAGGTGCTGTTTGATGAAGACTATGGCGGCGAAGTCCCAAGGAAACGCACCACCTCAGTCAGTAAGATGGACAGGAAGGACAGCGTGGTCCCCGAGGAGGAGGATGATGATGAGAGGCCACCACTGGTCAATGGATTGCCTGGTCAGTAAATGTCATGTTAAGTAATAGGGATGCTGCCATACTCTGTATATCGTTTGGTTAATGGAATTAATACTTTAAGACTTTGGCTTGCTACAGATTGCATAGTTTGATGAGCCCAGTGGGTGTTAAATCTAGTTCTGGGATACATATACCATGCTCATCTAAATGAGTCGCATAAAGCAGTATTAAAATGATTTGGGGGGAATTTACCACATAGGAAAACGACTGTCACAAAGTCTTTGAAAGTCAGTTTAATCTACCTTTCTGTGATTAACAACTAACCTGACACTGAACTGATTTTGTCCTACTGTTTGACACTGGTCTGCTACTAAGCCATGCTTAGTGACTTAACAAGTTGACAGGCTGTCCCGCAAGCTACAGCATCCCCTACGCACACAGACATATTCAAATGTGATAACTACACTGTTCATACACCTTCCACTTGCAATGCACGTTACTGTCACAGTAGCTAGACCTTCTAACATCATGCAGGTCACCTTGAGGAAGTCTCATCCAGAGAGCAGGACACTGTGTATGTGATCAATCAGGACAGAACTTCCCTCTGCTCTCCAAGGAGCAGATCTGTCCTTGATGCTCACAAGGAGAACAGGCCTCCACGAGAAATAGGTTACACACTGTACACAATAACGGCTTTTATAATAAGAGAATGGGAGTTAATATTGGGACAAGTCCAAGTTGAACATTTTATATTATTGTTCTTTACAGAACAAAACATTGTTTTGAACGTCATGGCTCAACCACTGCTTGCTCAGCTGTACAAAAATCAAACATAAAGGATTCACAAAAATCCAAAGTCTCTGCACTGTTTGCTCTGTCATAGTGAAATCAAACATAAAACGATGCCCATAAATCCAGGATGTCTTTTTATGGAAAGAAACCAGTCACAAATGAGTGACTGCTCTGCTACAGTGCAACCCACAGCTGTGGCAGAGATGTCTCAGACCAGCCAAAGATGGGCAGAGTTATGGTTGAATGAAAAATAAGTTAATGGAAAATGTGAGCATTAAGTCTCTAAACGCTTGACTGTAGCCTTACCCCCCCATGTCCTCCTCATCCTTCCTCCTGTTCCACAACCCTCCCACCTATCCCCCTTATCCCGTCTGACTCCTCTGAAGGAGTGGGCCCTCACCCAGTCGTGAACCTCGCCGATAACCTCAGCTCTCCTCCAGGCTCTGTCCCCAGGCTGGCCTTCCAAGCGTTTACATGGCTAGAGTGCGTGCAGCATCCTCAGACACGCCGTGTGTGCGTGTGTGTGTATGTGTGTGTGTGTGTGTGTGTGCATGCATGCGGTTTCAGATCCTGCAAATAAACAAACCTGTTGAAACTGCAGAGGGGTTCTATGGATGCACTAGGAATTGTACCCCTCAATTTAACATTCATATGGAATGATCTTTAGGGAATACAGCTTGTATAAATGCCTTTTTCGCAGTGGGTAACTCATCTTTTGGCATCATACTTGTGAGGAGGTTATAAAAGAAAGAGAAAGGGATGAATGGGACTCGTGTTTCATCCCTTTATAACCATCAGCTTCTGAGGGAAGACGTAGAGGGGTGAGTGAATTAGGAGGGTCTTTGTTGTATAGATGCTTCATGTTCACTGTAGAGCAGTTTCTCATTAAAGGGGAGTGACTACAAAAGCAATAGAATATATATGAAGTGTTATCATGCAGAAACGACCTGGGGGCTCAAATGGCCCTTTCTAATGTGAATCCCCGTCTCTATCGCTGCAACCCAGGGGGAATGTATACATACACATATGCATAAACATTCACACTGCGTGCACGTGCAAGTGCAAAACAGCTCTTTGGGGAACACACACACACACACACATTATCATAACTCACATGCAAATCCTATAAGTGACATCGCCCTCCCCTCCCCTCCCCTACAGCAAGCTGGGGGAAACGGAGGGAGGGTTGAGGTGTGCTTGCAGGCTAACCTTCCGCTCTCCCTGCTCTGTCCCTCCCTCTGTCGTTCTCTTTACCCGGCCCTCCACTCCTCTCTGCAGAGCACAAAGAGGGGGCAGACTGGAGGAAGGCGGTGCCCAGCTACACCCAGTCCAGCAGCACCATGGACTTCCGCACGTGGAGCTCCCTTCCCCGCGATGACAGCCTGGAGCCCCTGCCCCTTAACTGGGAGATGGCCTACACTGAGACCGGCATGGTCTACTTCATAGAGTAAGTTAAAGACACAATCCGGGATTCATGTGACCATCTACATTTTTGGGACAGTGACACTTTAGACTGAAAGGAGATTGTAAGCCAACACGTTTCTCTCTGCTGAACCAAATTCAAGTGAGTTTGAATTGTGCTGTGCTGTGATATAAACTACAGTACATACATGAAATGCTGTGAGTATGCTGAGAGGAATATCATGAACACATATGTACAGTCTACAGGTAAATGTGAGGTTAGCTTGATTAAGCCTGATGTAGTTTAGGTTACACTGGCTTGGTAATAAGGGTCGGGGTTTAGGGCAGGGTTAGTTATTGCTAGATCTGACGTATTCCTATAATACTGCAGTAGGGTATGTTGCATGATGTGACATTTATTTTCTGCTGCTGACTTCTGCATGATGATACGCAGATGACTGTATCTAATCAGCATCATCAGTATCTAATCAGTATCATAGTTTAATGATATCGTTGATTCACATAGCTCATTGCATAATGCCATGCCCAACACAGTGGGTTCAGGTTAGATCCTGGGTGGGCAACAAGGGGTTTGCGATCTACTAGTTGCATGGTTTCCAGGAAATTGCAGAATGATTTAAAAACAATACAAACGTAACAGTCTCTAGATAAAAGGAACGAAAGAATGAATTGGATCAAATATATACTCATCAAGTTCAGCAGCCATCTAATCAAGCTGATCCTTGCATGGTAACACACTTGACTGGCCTCAGATGGATTGTGTAGATCAGCTTGGGTTTAGACTGTAAAGCCCTGAGCTTCAGCGAGGCTCACAGACTGATTTATTTCTGGTGACAGCCATAGCTGTTTCAGGAGGTTTCCTTCTCCTAACACAGCTATTTTTTCTTAGGTTCTCGTAAAGAAAACTTCAGCTGTTTTGCTAAACCAATCAATACTTTGCTTTTGGAACAATGGAGTAAACAGCCCCGTGTGTGTGTGTGTGTGTGTGTGTGTATGCGTGTGTGTGTTTTATTCATATTTGGCTCTAAGCCACTTGTCTCTGACGATATCAGAGGACCATTATGATTTTCCTTTCCTCCTTGCTGTTTAACACATTTGAGGATGAATGAGTTTGTCGTGTTTCGCATTCAGAGGTTTTTTTCGTTCCTTCTGAAAAGGTCACCTAACCATAAACGTGATAATGTGACAGCTGAACATAAACCAATGGATAAAATGTTTGTTGGCGAATCCAATAATCCTTGTGCACTAGAGCATATTACACAGGAGTATTACAGTTGCCATTATTTTGTCAGAGCATGTCCATGAGTCTCTTTGTTGGGTAACCGGCAGCAGCGTTTTCTCTGCTGGCTCAGGTCTTTATTGTTGATCTTTATTGGCTGCTCTCTGTCCTCCACAGTCATAATACCAAGACCACCACGTGGTTGGACCCCCGCTTGGCTAAGAAGGCCAAGCCCCCTGAGAAGTGTGAGGATGGAGGTATGTAGACCCCGGGAATCCACTCTACTCCTCTGACATGCATGCAATGGTTCCATTAACTACTGTACGTATCTTTACACATGGGCATACCCTTACTGTACATGCCTCACATTGTGCCACGCATTACTTCACACGTATACACACAGCTCATCAAATATACACAACCAACTAGGCTCACAGCTGTTAGAAGATTGTGTAATGTCCTTTTGAAATGACGCGTCGCTTAATACATACTGTACCTCCGAGCTTCAGAGTCACATGTCCCCGTTTTGGTGAATGTAGAGTGGGGTCTAGTCTCTGTCCCTGGAATTCCAGACGTGCCTTCCTGTCCTTAGGATGGTAATGTAGGCTAAGTGCAGGCAGAGACGGAGAGAGTGGCTGAAACAGTGGGACCCTTCCAGCCTGTTTTTAATGGATTTTTTACAGGCGGTCGGAAAGCTGCCTCTGAAAAGCAACTCCAAAGCTCTCTCTTGAAGCGTGAAGAGATCTTTTTTCTCTCCCTCTGCCTCGTGTGTTCATCAGGGTGTGATGTACATCAGCCATTCCAGCCATTGTTGAAACCACGAAAATGTTCACCAAATTATTCTAGGCTATTTTCATGGCTACTTCCTTATGCTAAACATCCCAGCCAGGGGGGGGAAATACACTGGTAACTCCTGTTATACCTCCCCACCATGCTGAATGGGTCACCACTCCCAGATTGACTGTCTGCAGAATATTGTGCCTACTTTTGACCCTGCTCCTCCCCTCGTTCTTCCATTCTCTGTTATCTGTGTGTGTGCTCTCTATTTGCATGTTTGCCGCGTGTGTCTGAACATAATGGCACTCTCCGTCTTTCTGCAGAGTTACCGTACGGCTGGGAGGAAATCGACGACCCACAGTACGGCACGTACTATGTTGAGTAAGTTGTATTGATTTATTTATGTAACTTTCAAGCACTTCAATTGCCATTTTACAAGCGGCGTCATTTGTTTCTTCACAGACACACGCACACACACATCTACAGTACGCGTTTCACCAGAAGGGTGCACATTACACTGCTAAGTGTACATTAGCAATGGACCGGCATAAATCGATACTGTCTAAAAATTTAGAAAATTGATGTAGCACACGGCTCATTGAGAACATTTTCATCTAGCGTGAGGAGGCTCTGTGTTATGTAACGTGTGGAGAGGAAGCGATTACCTGGAGAACAGTTCCCCATCAGGATTTTCCTATTGTTTATCAGTGGGTGGCAAACTGGAACTCTGTGGGTAACATTGCAGTTGACCTGTATGCGAACACAGCGCTGATTGTGTTCTCCCTGTGTTCTCTGTGTGTTTGTGTAAGTAAGCAAGCGTGTGTGTGTGTGTGTAGTACGTGTGTGTGTGTCTGTGCATATTGTCTGTATTTGTCTGTGTACAAAATGTGTTTCTGTGCTCGCCGCCCCAGCAGGAAATCAGTGAAACACAGCCATTATTGCAGCAGTACAGAGAGTGGGGAGATTTTCAACTGGAAGGCAGGGAGGGAGGGAGGAGAGTGGGGGGCTGGAAGGAGAGGTAGCAATCTGTTGTGATGAAAAGAAAATGGGAACGCTCGTGTCGTTTTATTGCTCAGACTGCGGAAGGATCCCTTCTAGGCGGGAACGACGAGAGAGGAAATCTCACCGTCGTGTCAGAGTCAATGGCACATAGATGGAGCTCGCTGCTGCCAGTGTTTCAGCTTGAAATGAACACGGTATGAAACAATGGCTTTGGTTTGTAAGCCAGGGGGACAACAGGCTGTTTACCTCGCTGTAAGAGGAACAGGATGTTGCTGGCAGTCAGGGGTTCATTTCCTACAATATTAAATGGCTAAAACCCACACAAAGAGGATGCTAGCCAGCCTTTATGTGTGCTGTGTTGAATGCATTTATAATGGCACCACTCCACAGCGTGCCTCTATTAGAAAAATCATGGTTTCTTTATAGGAAAATGCATTCATAATTGATTAGATACAGATGGCGCATTGGAACTCGATATGTAAGAGGCGTGTGTATATTGTGAGTGTGTGCTTATGGATTGCGAAACTCTTCTCCTGAATCTGTTCGTGTTTATGTTCCAGCCACATCAACCAGAAGACCCAGTTTGAGAACCCGGTCCTGGAGGCGAAGAAGAAGCTGAGCCAGGAGACGGCTGCTGTCCAACACGCCGCAGCGCCTCCTCAAGGTAACAACAGCACTGGTTACGTCTTTAACTGACTCTCTATTAAAAAAACATGAACCAAATAATGTGTAATAATGATGGGAAAGGAGTCAAACAAAGAACACACAGAAATAGATTTCTTACAGTCTCAAGTCTTGCAGATCTATCCTTTGTTACTAAGTTAGTAGGTTTCTGACTGACGCTGTCTGCTGTGTGTGGTTCAGAAGAAACGGCACAAGAGATTCCAGTGAGATTAAAGTTACCCAAAAGAGATGAAACTCAATACTTAAAGAAAGACGTCACGTTCCCCCTCTACCCTGCCCTCCTCTGCCACTCTATCTATGCTTATTCTGCTCTTATTTATTAACCTATTACTTCACTATTATGCATAAATATTCAACAGACACAGGAGTAGCTGTAGCTTTGATCCTTGCACTCCTAAGAATTTAATCTTGTTCTATTTCTGTACTCACTGTAAATCACTCTGGACATAAGCATCGGCTAAATGTCTAAAATACAATAGTAGTTTAATGACTTTGGCCTATGCTCTGTATACGTGCTGAACCTTTCACCTCAGTCAGTGTGGTGTGATGAATATGTTTTGTGAGAACAGAAAGCAGTGGGTAAGTCGTCATTTCACACAAGGACAGTGGAATGTGTCGACCTTCAAGTGTCCTCAAACAATGCTAACTTGTTCAAAATGAGCCGCATATTTTCTTCAGTTCATCGGTATAATAAGTTATCATCAGTGCTCCTGTAATGCTCTGTTCTTTGGGTTGACAAGCCATTTTTCTCCCATAATAAACATTATGAATGAAGTAAGCTTTCATTACAATGGCTGTATAATGGATTACAGCGCTGCAGCAGTGCAGATCGACAGCCCATGCCCTGTACCGCTGGCGAGGCTCAGCCAAATGGTTTGAGTGAGAGAGGGAACGCGTGGGGACGAGGGCGGCGTTCAGCGGCGAGTGTGGCAACAGCTGGTGGAACAGCACATCAGAGAGGCCAAGCATAATAAGACATCTCTCCATTCAGGTGTATGGGGACTGAGGAAACCGCCATCTCTCCCCTGATTACACAACCGAGTGAGCTGTCAGGCGGTTGCTATGATGAAACCAAAACATCATCAATCGGCGGTTACGCCTCGGGCTAGGTTTCAGATTTGTACAGTTTGCCAAGATAGGAGATTCCCAGGGAGTTTCATGTGAGGCGTTCACAGCAGCTCAAGCTTCAGAGGAGACTCGTCTGTGGTGTTTGTCAGTTGTCGGCGCTTTGCTCTGATTGGTTGTCTACGTCGTATACTTATAGTAGTTATCGTATTAGTTGTCTCTTGGCCTCCCAACAAGCAGCTGCTGCTGCTCCCTTGATAGAGTAACAAAGACGTCTAGTCAATTATGCTGAAAAATGTCACTGGAGATTTACAACGCAATTGAGTCACACATGAGAAATCAAAAATCATGTCTGTTTGATGCCTCTGGCTTTCAAAGTCTGCCCACAAACATTGGCACAGAGACCTTCCTCTGGCTCTCCCACACAAGTATAGGCTCGCACACGCCACTCGCACTTCCTCTCTGTCTCTCTCTCTCTCTCTCTGTCTTTTTCTTTCTCTCTCCCTTTCTCCCTCCACTCCCTCTCTGTCTGTTTCTCCACACACAAACGTGCAGTCAGAGTGCAGTATTTCGGCTGTCACGGGGAATAAAAAATGCATTCCATGTTGAGTTTATCAAGCAATTTGAATGTTGTTATGTAAATGAGCTTTGCTTGGTCCATGCAACAGGACATCTGGAGTCCATACTGACTGTAATAACTTCCACTCACTCACAGCCCTTCACATCTGGTGGTGGCTGTTTATAACTGCTGAGTCACATGACACGAGAGCGCCTTCATTTAAATTCCATAGAAGCCCCGGACAGTTTCAGCAAGAATGTCAACAAGAATAGAGGAAATATGATTATGATTATATTATTTGGTTTAAGTCCGGACTCGAGCAGGCAGCTGTCACAGAGTGGGCGTTACAAACACAGTGAACATTCCTTGCACCCTTTTCAAAATAAAATACAAATAAAATGTTTCGTTAACATCCTAATCAGTCGTGTGATTTTTTTTATTTTGTAATATATGACATTGCAGATGTAGATGTGATCATTTTTTACAAAGACGTTTGAACCACTTTTTCTAAGTAACTTTAGTTAACAAAACTATAATTCTCTTGAACGAAGCTTTGCAGTAGTTCAACTTCTTCCAGTGTGAAAAGCTCTACTTTTAAAGTAGCTTCCCCAACACTTACCTTAAAGGAAGACAAAAACAAATGAACCAACAAACCGTTTCCAAATGATTCTTGACTTGGTGTCATGTCACATTCCCCCAATATACAATCGCTGGAATCTGCACAATTTGTCACCAACAGTTTCAGTTTCATTCTTTTTGAGTCTGAGCTATAACCCAGTCCCGGCCAGAGACAGTCAGGCAGCGAGGAAAAAATGTCCTGTCCGTGATCTAAAGTGCTGATAGCACAGTAATGCCAGATAGTGGAGCTGCCCAGTTGAATGCAGTGTGACCCTGACAGTTTGTTATCTACTGCTGGTTCATATTGATGTTGCCACTGACCTTAAGTTGTTCCTTACTCAAGTTATAAAAAATGCTCCACTGACAAACCTCTTCTTTTTTCTGATTCACTGGCTGCAGTGGAAAGAGCGTGAGAGAGAACCTCACGGTAAATTGGACAATTTCAGAGGTGCTACATCACTGCTCTGATCCATAGTATTGTAATGAGAGGCATGCAGCACATCAAACAAGTAAATTATCAACCAAAGCTAACATTTTCTATCATTTTCTATCTCTCACATCGGTGTATCGTGGGCTCCTTTCACAGCAGGGTTGTACATAAAGGTTTCTATTGATGGGTTTATCTTGTTCAAGCATGTACAACATGCCTGTTAATTAGAAATGGCTGATTACTGTGTTGATCCTTAGTACATTATGCATATATAATTGATGTTCAATGCAGACATCGACAGATTTTGCTGTCTTTCATGAAGTGTATGCATTCATTAATCAGTGTTGCTGCTGTTTTGAGATAACAGTTGTGTTTGATATAGCCTGTAGGCTTTCTCTATCGCACCCCTCCACACACACACACACACATACTTACACACATACGCTCACATATGCACACACATACACATTGTGCGCAGGTAAGGGAGGTGCGTCTGGCTTCACTGCAGACCCCAGCCAGCTGAAGGGTGACCTGTACCACACAGCCCTGAGGAAGAGCTCTCAGGGATTCGGCTTCACCATCATCGGGGGCGACCGCACCGATGAATTCCTGCAGGTGAAGAACGTCCTCGGCGACGGCCCTGCTGCCCACGACAACAAGATGGCGTCCGGTGAGCAAAACCTCTGTAGACCGACTCGCACTGCTTCAAGAGTCACCACAGAACTGGAATATAGAGAGAGGGCATCGCTGTTCAAATGAAGCTTCTTGAATGGCCATTTGGCTGGTAGATCTAAGATGCTAACCGGAGGAGAACGTGAAACATGCTGTCAGGGAGGGGATGATTTTGTGTCAATATATTCCAATATACTTTACTATACTATTGCTCATTTTGGCACTCTCCCATGAGTAGCAACAAGACAATAACAACAACTTTAGGGACATTTTAGGAGATAGATCAAGCTGACAATGCCAAGAATCCTTTCCAATGCAATGTAGGGAGTTTGATGTCTAGATAAAATATAAAGAGAAACTCCCCCCTTGTTGTCTGTCTCTCTCGCTCCCTCTCTGGATGTATGTATCACTCTCTCTCTCGCTCCTCCCAGGTGATGTGATAGTGTGTCACTCTCTCTCTCTCTCCTCCCAGGTGATGTGATAGTGGAGATCAACGGGACGTGTGTGCTGGGGAAGACCCACCCAGAGGTGGTGCAGATGTTCCAGTCCATCCCCATCAACCAGTATGTGGACATGGTTCTTTGCCGCGGCTACCAGCTTCCCCCGGACGTAGACCTAGACAGCGA
>OMLI01035714.1:0-13477 GCA_900302605.1 Rondeletia loricata
GGTTCTATTCCCGCTCCTTCTGAGTTTACATGCCGATGTGTCCTTCGGCAAGACACTTAACCCCTTACCCACCTTGCCTCGTGTGAATGTGTGTGAATGATCTGAATGATGGTGGTGGTCGGAGGGGCCGTTGGCGCAGATTGGCAGCCACGCCTCAGTCAGTCTGCCCCAGGGCAGCTGTGGCTACGGCTTACCACCACCTGTGTGAATGTGTATGAATGAATAATGGTTTCTGTAAGCGCTTTGAGCATCACACTGTGATGGAAAGGCACGATATAAATCCAATCCATTATTATTATTATTATTATTACAAAATGGACCCAGAAATGCAAGGTACATTGTCAAGAGCTGTTTTTTGACAGCGGTAAAGTATTTTGGGGTGGATTTTTTCCATAAGGTTTTATTGTCTGTTATAAATATAAAAAATACAAATAGTGATACTTATAGTACACTAAGTGCATTTAAACATATAAGCTGAGAACACTGTAGTCTTAAAAGTATCATTTTATCAGTCAAAGTAAAAACAGTTGACTTGGATTGCTGCTTTCTGCCTGTAAAGAGAAAACCTTGTCAGACTTTGCCCTACTGGGAGCCATGCAGCAGGAAGCTGCCAACAACCTGCTCACTGGGAAATCTGACTCAACAGTTTCTCAAGGCCTCTTTTCCCGTCCTACTGCAGTGCTTAGAGTCATTAGTATCTCCCAAGTCTGGCACTGAATCTATTTTTTGTACTCCAACTGCCACACTAGCCCTAGTCTGTACAATTATTCATGCTTTTTTCTGAGTTGGATATTTAACATTACTATAATTTGCATGATGCATGTGGTGGGGCTTCTATGTTTCCATTTCCTCTACAGTCAAATCCTTAAGCATTCAAATGACCGCATCCTTCAGGAGTTCAGTCCAGGATTTGCCATAACATGACATTTGAGGTGGTGGTGTAAAGCAATCTCTCCCTGATTAACTAGTGCTTTATGTGAGCCATGGCTTGCTTGTGAATCAATTTGTTCTGAAACATTACCAAGCAAGCAGCTTCCTTAGATTTCCATAGTGATTAGCTCTGCAAGTTAAAAGGGAACAGTGAGGTTAATAGAAAAACAGTACTACACGTTAAGAGATCCAACACCTCCATCAGTAACTCAGTAAAAGCGTAGGCGTAACCTGACATTTGTGGTGGAGTACTGCAAGTACTTGGGCACATAATTGATAATAAGCTGATGTTTGATCAGAACACCACTGCAATATGGATGAAAGGTCGGCCACTTTTCCTTCAGGGTGTGTAGAAGGCTCAACACTCTTTTTTACAACTCAGTGGTGGAGTCAGTTGTCACCTTTAATATAATTGCTTGGTATGGAAATATTTCCTCTGCCAACAGAGACAAACTGCAGGATAGAGTTAAGGTGACTGGCAAGACTGGTGTTTCTTCCCTCTGGCATGCGGTTTAGATCGCCAAAGGACAGGTCTAACAAGAGTGAGGAACGCTTTTATTTTGGTTAAATAGTCAGGAGTGTTAGTGCTGTTTATTTTAATCCTGTTCTATGGATGGATGATGTTCTAAATTCATGACTCTGGTGTCTTATGTTTTATGCACCTGACTAAGGAGAATTTCCAATAAAGTTTAACCGAATTGAATTACTGAAAAAGTAATTGCTCCACGCGTTTAACTAGCTTGCAGAGCTAACTTATCGTCATACAGTAACGTTAAGTTACGCCTTTCACTTTGGGTAGCCGAGTTTGGCTTTATCCCAAACAAATCACTAATAGAACTAAAGCAAAGGCAATACTGACGTCAATTAATAAAGAACAACACGTCAGAACACTCGCTAGCTTAGCTGCCAGAACCAGCTGATAGAGCTAAACTGCCTGATCCCTGGCGCTAACTGAGCTAGCAAGCTGGCTAACGTTAGCAAGATAACCTAGCTAGGCCGGGTGATCTAAAATGGTTTCTATTCCGCTTACCTTTGAACAAGAAATCATACTCGTCGTCCCTGTTTCCCATGGCTTAAAACAATCTCCTTGTGATATTGCGGTAATACAAAGGTCCCTCTCCTGCCAAGACACAAGACAATGAACTGCGCTCAGTGCCCTGGGCTGTCAGACCGCAGGGAGACGGCTTCCTGCTCCGCAGAGGGGAGGAGTTCAGGGGGATATCATATTATTATGATTACCTATTCATCTGGTTAATCATTTCATTCATATACACCGTGGATGCATATTTGGTCGATTTCAAATGGGTTCAATTTTCCATAGACCTATAGGCATAAATAACATAAACACACATCCCTTTGTCATCGACAGAAAACAACATACAATAGCATACCATTCTACTGTAAAGTGTTCAAACAAGGGATGCCATGGCATCAAAATTTAAAAAACACACACACGCACAATTTAGTTTTTGGCTGGACGATGAGTCTAGCCCTAGAACCCCAAATGTCCGTGACTGACTGAGTGACTGATGACTGAGTGACTGATGCTATTACCTTATTTGGGCGTAGTGACATCATCACATCATCACATCGTGACATCATCACATCGTGACATCATCACATCATTACATCATTACATCATCTCCAGCCACAGCTTGGCCATTTCACGTCCGTTCGGCGGAAGCATTAGAATTTGTTTCTTCAAGCAACGAGCAAGACGTGAATAACGACAAAGACACCAAAGATACTTTCCCCTACTAGTTTTATTGAATACACATGTCTAAATATATGTTTGCCATTTCTTTCAACATTTGCATTCCAATCCGTTACTCTGGTCATGATTACCTTTATTTTGAAAACAAAAACACCGGATGTTTATTCTAGTCCACCGTTAGCTTGACAGTAGTAAAACTCCCAGCATCCTCTCGCCTTGGCAACGCCGATGAATAAATAGAAACAGACCCATTTTCGCCGCCATTTCACTAGCTTGGGTAGACGAAGGGATCTGCGTCTAGTCATTCAGTGAGCTGTTATTTGTCCTACACAGGCACATTTTGGAGGTGTTGGACTCCCGTTAATATCAAAAGAGATAGTTTCCGAAACGCAATTTATTCAACAAGACAGTAGAAACTGTGCAAGAAGATGTCGAACGAACAGGCCGAAGCTGCTTGTGAGAAAGCAGGCCCGCAGCAGCAGCAGCAGCAAGGGTAACGACGCTGCTCTCCATTATGTTTCTTTGTTAGCACTTGCTAGCTAGTTAGCTCTGTTGAGTACGAAGGTGGCTAACTTAGTCTAAGATTTTAGGAAAACTTTCTCATGGTTTCATCGGTTTGAGCTAGCGATAACATTAATGTGACGTGTTAATATCACAGAAACAAGTTTTTCATCGCTAGGTCACGCGTGTTTGCTGGAAAGACATGCGCAGCCATTTTCTATAATACAATAATGCGTTAAATATCAGTAGTTACTACTGTTAAAGTTAAATTACACACTAACTTTAATTCTCTATTCGTTCACGTTCTGGCTCGAACTGTGATACATATGATATATATATATAAAGATAATAAATTGGTTAAAGGTAATTGAGTCAGGCCCACTAACGTGTCCATTCGATTTTTAGTTTAAGTTAGGAAATCTGTCCAGCTGTGATGCTGCAACAATGTGAAATGCAATCATCTTAGCTACGAAACATTATGGATTAGCTAGCACCAACTAAATCAACTGATCTTTTTGTACAGAGAGGTGAATGGAAAAGCCAAACACGAATCCACGCCGAGCAGAAAGGAAAGGCCTCAGAAGAGAGGTGGTGGCGGGCGCTTTGAGCCGTATGGAAACGTGAACAAGAGATACCGTGTTTTTGTCAGCAACATCCCATACGATGTGAAATGGCAAGCACTCAAAGACCTGATGAAAGAAAAAGGTAAGGTGTCCAGATAAGAGATGGACTCATTGCATAACTTGGGCCATGACAAAAGATGCAGCTTCCAGGGTCATTTTGATTGACCACTGTGGCTTTGAAGGGCTTTGGGGAATTTGTTCAGGGACTCAAGTTGTCCAATGTGACTTGAGTTCTTGTATGGGAGTTAGTTGGAATAAAAGGATTGGGAGAGGTCCTTTTTTAATGAAGAGGCACGTGTCCGGTCAACTAACTGAGCTGCAGAAGTGACGTGAACATGGATTTTAGACAGAACAGTCATTCCCCAATGAGAATACCAAAGCCCATGTGGTTCTTATGAAGTTGAGGTTGTACATTTGTAAAGCTGTGCCACTAATGTGAGAATTCAATGGCTTGGGATCCCGAATGGCATAATGAGCTGCATTTCTTTTCTAGAAATGCATGAAAGAATATACATTGCCACAGTGTAATGATTTTGCCCAGAGACAAGGAATGACTTGCTCTCAGGTGCAATATGCCATTAATGGTAAAACCTGTGCTTTCACGATTTATCATTGATCATAATTTTGGTGATATGTCAAATGAAGAGTGATATTTTTGTCATGCAACATGTTTGAATTTCAGCATGGATTAGCCTAGATCTCCCTATCCAGTTACATACAATATAGATTTTAAAATATGTGCTGTTATTCAGACATATGTGAAAGTAGTTGCTTAGTTATGTGGCTTTGGAAAGCTTTAGGTGTATCAGAAGAAATGCACCAAATTGGTATCTGCTTTAATAAAGTTAAAGCATGTGTTAAAGAGGCTACCAATCCTTTTTCAGAAAGACTACCTAGTACTGGTTTTATAATAATTGATTGTGGAGTTAAATTGCATTTTCTTTTTTTAGGTTTGACCTTGACAAAGCAAATGTTTTCTCAGCAGATCTCCATTTTGTGCCAATCACAGATGTGCGTTGGGGATTTCTTTGGGGTACAGGTCTACAAAATGAAGCAGCTTCTTATGCCCTGTCCTTGTCTCTAGAGGTTTGGTCATTGATGTCCATTCATTGAACAGACACATTATCTGGAATGAAGGCATGGCTGTGGTCGACAAGGAATCAAAAATCTGATTCTGTGCATTTCAGTTACAGGTCTATTCTAAGAACAGATATGTTTGCAGATACTGCAGTTTCTGTCCCCCTAGACTTTTGCAGTCGGTAAGATTATGGTTATTTTTCTAGTGTAGGTTTCCTCTTAGATGCAGCCGATGGGCAAATATATTGTTGCATTAGCCTAAGGTTTCAAATGGCGACATTTGGCAAAGTATAAACAGGGTTGCTATGAAATGGGCTGAAGCGTTGAATGGACTTTGCCGACTTGAAATTGCCATTTGGTCAATTATCCTCACATAGAAGGTGGTTTTTACGGCAATATATCCAAATAGGACAGCTGATGGCTATTCAAACAGTTGTTGTCCTCAATCTATTGCTTATGGTGTTTTGGGGGATTCCAACAAGGACAGGCTAAGAAGTCTTTATTTTTCAAAAGACACAGGCTTGCTTTTTGTAGACCTGTACCATATTGTGCTGCTGCTGATGCCGAGGTGCTGGGGGAAGGCTCAGGACTGGCAGTCTGAGCTCACTGTCACCGGCCGCCCCGCTTGTGTCTGCTCTAAATCCCCATTGTTCTCTCGGCTTCTCTCCCCTTGGTGTGTGTCGTCTCTGGAATCTGATTTGTAGTGGGTGAGGTAACGTACGTGGAACACTTAATGGACGCAGAAGGCAAATCGAGGGTAAGTGCAAAAACATAAATAAAAAGCAAACTATGAATAAACGTAGACAAACGTGTGTTTGTCAGGTTGGGTTTCTTTATTTTACTTTCATTGTGGGGGATTGTTCAGATTCAGAAACCCGGTGGAGTGTGTCAGATGGTGACATGCCGGAGGAGTGTTTTTTGGTGTCGCACTGACTTGAGGTCATCTCAAGGGTTGATGCTTTTTATAATATGCTTTCAGGTTTCTCAGTAGCCAATCCCGTGGGGTTGCAGTAGCTGACAATGTCCCTTTTGGTTGTTGGATTTGTTCATTATGAACTTAGTCTAAATGGGGTCTAGTCTGCAAGAGGTTGTAACAAGGCTGTTAGATGGTGGTTAAATGTAAATCATTCCGTATAATTGCTTTACTGGGATAGATATGTCCAATATCTCTGTAGTGGGGAATCCCCTCTCACTGTGGATTTTCTGCCTTTGGATGTTGGGAAATAATCTTTAAGGGTTTAAGATTCACCAGACTCGTCGGCATTGTGTTAGTTTCTGGTGGTGAGAAATGTGAGATCTTAAGATGTGTAATTTTACTGAGAAGTGAAGAGTTGAGGCCAAGGCCTTACAAGTGAGTCTTGTGTGATCTTGAACTTGTGCATGAAATGTACCTTGTATTGCTTAACTCTTTGTGGCAATTAAAAAATCCATCTTTTTATAACCATGGCTTTTACTAACTTGAATAATCTTTCTGTACTCCTTTGGTCCGGGCTGTTATGTTGTCTTCAATCAACAAAGGGTTGTGCGTAAGTAGCCTTTGTCCACTTATCTTCACACCCAATGAAGAGTTTCTGTTAATGCCTCTGATTGATGAAATTATGGAGATGCTTGTAATAATGTTCCAATTTACTGTTTAGGTACACATACGGCCAGTGTCAAGGTTAAAAAAAGATTTGAGTAGGGGGCACTCAGTGTAAAATCTGGCAGTTGATTTATAAGTTGAATATTCTCACTGGATATTTCTTTCTCCCAGTGTTGTTGAGTTTAGGACTGAAGAGCTAATGAAGAAAGCAGTGGAGAAGGTCAACAAGCACAACCTCAATGGACGACCCCTGAAAGTCAAAGAGGTAGGCCACAGCAAGAAGTAATGACCTGTGAATTGTGCCCATTGTGAATTTTGCCAATGATTCTTGAATTTTGTTCAAAACTGTCAGCTGTGAATTTTCCTCCTGAGTCATTTTTCCATGTCTTTCCGCAGGACCCCGATGGTGTGATTGCTCAGAGAGAAGTCCACAAGGCCCAGGGCGGAGGTGGTGGAGGCCCTCCTGGGGGCCATGGAGGCATGGGGGGTATGGGTGGCATGGATCGTATGGGTGGCATGAACATGGATCGCATGGGTGGCATGAACATGGACCGCATGGGCCCTGGACCCGGTGGCCCTTCTTCCATTGTCAATATTCCTTCCAGCATGATGAACAACCCCAACATCCCCAACGAGGTCATCCATGGTCTGCAGGCTGGCAAGATTGGCAGCACTGTCTTCGTGGCTAACGTGAGGGCCCTTTACATTTCGGATATTGATATTTTCCCCATTGGTATACAATGGTTGCTTGAATCATCCAACTAGATTTTTATTTGTGTAAAAGATGCTAGGAAATCCTAGTTTTGTATTTGGCTAGTGTAGCTTCCAGCTTTGCTTGTGATATTGATATAAAAGTAACCAGTTCTCCAATCTTGCCTTGTGGCTACAGCTGGATTACAAGGTGGGCTGGAAGAAGATGAAAGAGGTGTTTAGTATGGCGGGCATGGTGGTGAGGGCTGACATCCTGGAGGACAAGGATGGGAAGAGCAGAGGCATGGGCACAGTCACATTTGATATGCCCATTGAAGCAGTCCAAGCTGTCTGTATCCTTTCAAAAATGGCGGTTGGTTGGTGGATATGTTTTTAACTGATGCATGGAAAATTGATTCAGTATACTTACCTCCTTTCAAAATGTCTCTGGTATGCTTTTCCTTAACTACTCCCAGCTATGTTCAACGGGCAGCTGTTGTTCAACAGGGTCATGCACGTCAAACTGGTACGTTTCCTAAACATTACTGCACATAAAAGATACATTATACTGTATACATCATGATCTGAGGGTGTTGTTTGAATGCTTTGTGGCATGTTTAGGATGAGAAGTCCCTGCCCAAAGCAGATTTTGGACCACCTGAGAGACCTGCTGCTCTTCCCCGTAAGTAGGAAACCCGCCTTACTGTATCGGGATCAAAATCGTATACAAAAAAATGCATCTGGAAATGGCACGTGATTTTCTATTTTGATGAATTGAAAGGGCCTTTATGTTTTCTCTGCCCAGGTGGCCTGAGTGGTATTGGTCTGGGACTGGGGCCTGGCGGCCAGCCCATTGATGCTACCCAACTCAACAGAGGTGGTGGTGGTGGAGGAGGAGGAGCAGCAGGGATGGGCAACATGGGCCCTGGAGGTAACTGTTGCTCTAGTGTTTATTTTATTTTTCCACCCAGGAATAAAAGACACTAGTGAAGTCACTGACTCATCATCACTCTTTCAATTGTAGGAATGGACGGAATGGGCTTTAGCGGCATGGGAGGCCGTATGGGAGGTATGTACAGATAGTACAGAACGTCTGTACTATCCCTGGTGCCATTCATTTCTGTCTGTTAAGACTTTCTCTTTGCTCTGTTCTAGGAATGGATAACTTTGGAGGGATGAACAACATGGATCGTTTTGGCCCTTCTGGAATGGGCAGAATGAATGGTAAGGACACACTGAGATGCATTGAGCATTCCAAAGCGAGCGTGGAGCATTTTCAAGTTTTGCTCGACTTCTCTAATGGTTTCATCTCTTGCATTGTCAGAGATGGACCGTGGGATTGGTGGTGCTTTTGACAGGGAGTTTGGTCGAAATGAAATGGGCATGTCTCGCAATAATTTTGGAGACTCCTTTGAAAGAGGAATGGGTTAGTACTTTCAGGATTTTGTTAAAAATTCCCCTGCCGTGTCTCAAATAAGGTGTGATGCTCATGACAACTTGGACTCTTGATGTAAAACCATTTTTTATATGTGTATCTTTTTTTGTTTCCTCAAACAATCTCAATGCCAGGAAGGGATGCCAGATCTTTGTCAGAAATGTGAGTGTTTGATCTACAATTTAGTTAAGCTTAATCGATTTGATTGATGCCTTCTCATACATTATTTTAATTTAAATAAATGGGTTTTGTTTTTCAGCTGCCCTTTGACTTCACCTGGAAGATGCTGAAGGATACCTTCAACACATGCGGTAAGAATACTAATTACGGTTCTGTGTAAACCGAACCCACAAGAATAAATTGAATCAGCTGTGACAGGATGGTCCACTTAAAAGTTTGTTACAAAATATTTGGAAGATTACTAACCTCCTCACTCATGTCTTCCTCTACAGGCATGGTTCAGTATGCTGATATTAAGATGGAGAACGGCAAGTCCAAGGGCTGTGGCGTGGTCCGCTTCGATAGCCCCGAGACTGCCGAGCGCGCCTGCCGGAGCATGAATGGCTACCGACTGAATGGAAGAGAGATCGATGTTAGGATTGATAGGAATGCATAAGTTATTGTCTTGCATTTAACATGTCATTATGACCCTGATATCCAAATGCCCTGTATCATCTGAATGACCTTTCAACATATATTGACATATTGATTTGTTAGGCATTTGTAACGGTAAAATTTGTTATTTTAGTTGCTTGAACTACTTTTTTTAGTGACCAAAGTTTTAATTTTTTTTCTTCTGTTATTTGTCGTGCTTCTCCTGTCATTGCCTTTGTTCTATAAGGTGTTTTGATAAATAAACCTCAACATTTGGAAATGCTTGGTTTCTGTTTGTTTTTGTATATCATTGCATGTGAATATAGTGGAGTGGCCACTGATGAAATTATCTATCAAGACAAGCTCACAGTTAAGCATTTGAAGCTTTTGTGTGGTTGCTGTTGTAATGGTTTGACCGAAGTTTGAGACCGTCACTAATTTTGAATAAGACGTTTAGCTGTTCAGTGTAGGGATCATGCACACGCTGAACATTGTGTATTGCATTACCAGTAGTGACACATTGATCAACTTCAGCACACTGTAAATGTTTGTAGCCACGCTGTACATTTAACTAAGACCCTCCCTCATGTACGTCGAAGGTCATCACCGGAAAAAGGTCACAGGCAATACAACCAAGATGGCGGCCTCCTTGTGTCGGTGTTACCAGGTGAGTTGTCATTAAACACTGTTTACTACCGTTTGATAACATAAATAATTACGCGTTTGTTGTTGATAGTGGAAAAAAGTTATTGATTTTATATGTGAACAGTCCACTTTGTCACTGTTGGCAAATATCACGAGCCTTTTTCTGACATGCTAACGTAGCGTTAGCTAACGTTAGCTAAGCTAGCTGTCTGAATGGAGAGAAGCACCAGCCGGTGAAACGGTACAAAACCAGGGAAACTAACTTTCCAAAATATGATATTAAGTTAGGTATATGTTCTGAGTTCTCGTAATGTGATGAACAGCATTTCAGTGAATATTGATCCTTCATGCTGGTTACATCTAAATATAGTAGCGCTGCATGCATACATGATTTGTCAGTGACATACACAACTGTCAAATGTTTGTCTCCAAAAGCCTGCTGGCCTCATCTGTTTGCTAAATAGTACTTGGATATCGGTGAAACTGCCAACAGAAGTTGACTGAGGCTGAATTTGTGTCCATTTCTCCAGATATGTGTCAGAAGAGGCTTGTTGGCATCCAGTCCCTGCTACCTGCTCCTTCACAACAGACCTCATGTCTACAGGATATGTGGGTCCCTCACAAGCTCTCCACAGGTATTCATTGATCACACACTTCACATACACTGTGCTTTCCCCTTTGCATATTCCCAAGTTGTACTTTGGACGCCAATCTGCCACATCCTACCAGACAGTGTGTTGCTGTATTTGCAACAACTAGTGTTATTGTAGTTTTACAATACTTGTAGTTTTGGGAAACAATATTATTGGACTCAGTAATTAAACTAACTGGCCTTAAATTGATCAAAAATGCCTTTGGTACCTAGCACTTCATCTGTACTGGATGAATACTAAGGGTGCGATTTGGTCCAAACCATAGTGGAAAAGTTTACTTTGTTACATTTTTGTATTTGGTTAGTTTTGATTCACACTGCCCAATTACAAGCAAACGTGGGCTTGTAAACAAAAGTCACATGGATTCAGGAGGTAGCTCATTTACTGTTGTAGTGTTGGTAACCTGTCATCCGCAACATCAGAGATTTTAGTCCAAACAAATCTGATTCCAGTTCCTGTAAATTCAGCTAAGCATGATGGACTTGTCTGTGCTCTTTGTTGTAATTTACCACCTCTGGTACATGAAGAAATAGCTGAAAATATGCATCAGTTGAGACTGCGGTTTGCCCACAGTTCATTCTCTTTTGCTAGGCTTACCAAGCTAGCATAACTGCTGGCTATCAGATGTCAACATCCGCCTACTTATACCCATAAAACCTTGCTTTTTTTCTTGTAGTTGGTTCAGATTATGCACCACAGTTCGCTTGGAAGAGGACTGAGACCCTCATTTTCAGGTGGTCTCGGTGCGGTTATTTGGTGCCACCTGAGTCTGATTTGCATTGTTCTAACCTGCCCAAATGAACCAAGCTAGAGTTTGGTTGAACCGCTCCATACATGCTTGGTGTGACCGCGCCCTTTGTGTCCATTCTACTTCATAGGTATGTTGTGCCTTAATCACCCTTTTCTGTAGGTACGGTATTCGTCAGGAGGGGGAGGCGGTGGCAGGAAAGGTTTCCTGGGGGAGTTTCTGGACAGCCTGAAGCAGGAGCTGAACAAGAACAAGGAGATGAAGGAGAACATCAAGAAGTTCCGGGAAGAGGCCAAAAAACTAGAGGAATCAGATGCACTGAAACAAGCTCGGAGGAAATATGTGAGTATTTTGCCAGAGTTTACAAGCTTTCTAGCAATCACTGATTTTAAAAATTGGCATTAGGTCTAAAAGCTCACTTGTCCATTATTTATCGTCTGTATTTCTCCCAGAAAACTATAGAGTCTGAAACAGTGAAGACCTCTGAAGTTCTGAAGAAGAAGTTGGGCACCCTCTCAGAGACGGTTAAAGAGGTAAAATATTATAGGTAGCTAAATAATATAGCCTTATGCAGCCAGTCTTTTCATTGTCATAAGATATGCCATATTTACATCCTTCCTTTTATCCAAGTTGATCCATTCACCCATACATGTTTCTTGTTTATTGATGTGTGTGTGTGCGTGTGTGTGTATGCAGGGGCTTGAGGAGGTCAGTCGTACAGACATTGGGAAGAAGATCAAGGAGGGCGTGGAGGAAGCAGCCAAGAGCTCAGCAGAGACCATGTCCAAGAGTGGAGAGATGTTGGGGAAGACTGGGGCATTCAGAGCAATATCACAGGTAGGGAGTCACTGTTTTTACTGTGGTAGATGTATTTCCCTGTTTACAAAAAGTGAAATGAGACTCAATGTTTATGACAGGTAAACGTACACATGAAAACAAAATCTATATTTACGTGGTAAGGCAAGGCAATACCTAAAAGGGCTTATCAGGTAAGAATGAAACTGAATAGCACAAATATCAAGATCAGCTTAATATACAAAACAAAATAAAAACAAATGGGTGGAATAATAAACAAATAGTCCACTGAAAATAGATAGATTTCAATTTGTCACTTTAGCATGCCCCTTATTGTTATATAGTTAACTTGGCATGAAACCCATCTATCCCTTAATGATAGTTTGCCAATGCTATACCCACTGTTGAATGATATTTTATTTTATTACCAATCTGTAACCTGCTATCTCTATTGTATTGCTGGGGAAATAGGTTCAGTACTTGAATGTAGCATGACTAAAACAACAAATACCTTTTATGTGGATATTGATAACATTTCCCCTCACAACATGCTTACTCTGTTTTTTGAGAGTTTGACCTAGAACACATTCCATTCATACCTAATACTCGGGGTACAGGAAAAAGGCAGGGAAATTGTAACCTACCACTAGAAATGAATGAGAGAAAAATATAAACATAAATCTTGAAAAATGACATCCCCTAATACTGGAACTTCTTTGTGGTTTCTGAGTCTACTACCTATTTGTCTGCTTTCAGGGCATGGAGAGTGTAAAGAAAGAGATTGATGACCTGGGCCATACTGGCCCCTATCGGCCCCCCACCAGACTCAGGAAGAGGAGTGAGTTCTCCTCCAAGGGTGCATGGGATGACAGCAAGGTCTTCGAAGCCAACGAGTATGTGAGCACCCTCTGCTTTTCCCTGACTGAGAGGGGAATGCATCTCAGATTAAGAAATTGCAAGTGCTGATCTTATGGCCTACTAGTTACCAGGCCCGGACTGGCCATCGGGAGAACCGGGAATTTTCCCGGTGGCCTGGCCTGCTGATTGGCCCGCAGTTTTTTGGGGGGGGAGGGGGCAGTCAGGCAAGTGTTCAAAGCAAACACAGCGG
This sequence comes from Rondeletia loricata, assembly GCA_900302605.1. NCBI lineage: Eukaryota > Metazoa > Chordata > Actinopteri > Beryciformes > Rondeletiidae > Rondeletia > Rondeletia loricata. The sequence goes on from OMLI01035714.1 coordinate 13,096, forward strand.
GCCATTCAGTCAGATCTGGCTAGAGTCCCCCCTCTCCCGCCTGCCTCCGTCAGTCATCATATTTCTCGTGGCGCGCTAGTTTGACAGCCAACTAGTGGAAGATGGACATCGGTGGCAAAAAGAGGAAGGGTGGAGCAGAGAGGGAGAGGGTGAAAAAAGAAAGGCCCTTGCAGGAGATGCAGCTAAATGCTGTAAAATCGACCAAATGTTTTCAAGCAAGGGACCAGGTTAGTCAGTGATAAAAACACACATGCTAGCTAGCTAGTTAGTTACCTATTGCATCATCATCATTTTTATACCCTATGACAGACAAGGGAATATGTGATGCAATGCTCATTGTTTATACCCCAAGCAACGATTGGGGTTAATAAATAGTGCAAGA
>OMLI01035722.1:9324-26283 GCA_900302605.1 Rondeletia loricata
TCCCTCCTCCCACCACCTGAGGTCCAGAGGCCACAGCTCAGACAGTGAAGCAGACAAACACCTCCCACCACCCAAGGAAGGAGGTAAGAGACGTACGGTAGTTTAGACTTGTTATTTATACATATATTGGTAGAATTGTTGTCATTCCCTAAGATTAGTGGAAATTGTTTAGGGGAGTCTGTTTCTCGTCACTATTTTATTGAGGTTACTTGTGTTTCCAGGCCTAACAAATGGAAAGCACATCTCTGCAGACTACCATGAACACCAAAAACTTAAGTGAGTATCCAATAGTAGGTGTATTATCTTTGAAATTCTTTGGCATTGTTTTGTAATCATGAATTGTAAATCAACCTTAAAATCAACCTCTCTCTCCCCTGTCTGTGTGTTTACAGCTGTAGTGTCTCTCCACCCAAACGCAGTCGGGGTAAACCCGCTCTGGTTAAAGTCCCCAACTGTGAGAATGGAGACATCCCTGGCTCTGGTGTGTATCATCATAAGAAGACAATCCAAATGCACTGAAATGCCTCTGGATTTTTTCCACAAGTTTACGTTCATTGTTTGATGAGTAATGTAAGATTCTACAAATACAAACGATCAGAAAAGTTCACCACAGTTGTCGTGACAGATACAGTTCAATCGAGTGTTAAGAGTTCAGGCACAAGACCTTTGACATATACAAATTAATTGGATGTTTTGGAATTATTTTTCCTGTGCACAGGAAGGACAACGCTTCTGTCTTTAGACAGTGAGATGGAGCTCACACCTTTGGACCTAGTTTGGGCCAAATGCCGAGGATATCCGTCCTACCCAGCAATGGTGAGAATTAATTTGATCTTTTATAATAATATAATAATGACATCTTTATTTATATAGCACTTTTCAAGCTTACAGCACAAAGTGCTTCACAGAAACAGAGGGACGGTTTAAAAAAAACATGTAAAAGAAGAAATGTAGAAACATTTGTAAAAACGACAAACTGATCCAAAATAATAATAATAAAACCAAAACATTATAATAAAATCTAGACATTTGTAAAAGCAATCCTATAAAAATGTGTCTCAAGACAGGATTTGAAAGAGGACATCGACCCGGCAGTTGTAGTGTTAAGCGGAAGGCTGTTCCAGAGTCTAGGGGCCAAAACTGATAAGGCACAATCGCCCTTTGTCTTCAGTCTTGACTGTGGAACAGCTAGCAGGGCCTTATCTGCAGATCTGAGGCCTTATCCTTATCCGAACGTATCCGAACGACACCCGCTTATGTGCAGACGGAGAAGCATGTTCAGGCATTTAGAGAACTGTACAGTGTTAAAAGCTGTGATGTATTCGGGTGCCAGACCATGTAGTGCCTTGTAAGTGATTAGTAAGATTTTAAAATATGCTCTAAAACTCACAGGCAGCCAGTGCAGAGAAGCTGAAATTCGGGTAATATGTAACCTCGAATTTGTCCTAGTCAATAGCCTTGCTGCTGAATTTTGAACTACTTGAAGCCGGGCCAGGGTTTGATGATTAAAACGGGTATAAAGGGCATTACAATAATCTAAACGTGAAGAATTAAAAGCATGTATAATTTTCTCAGTGTCAGCGAAGGACAAGGCAGATCTTATTTTGGCAATATTTCTAAGTTGGTGATAGCATGACTGTACTAGCTGGTGTGCATAATTTTTGTTTGGCTTATAGAATAAAGTCTCAGAGTTGACATAAACAGAAAGGCCCCCTTGCATCCCATCTAAAGCAATATTTTTTTCAGCTACTGTAAATGGCATAATACATTCCTACAGATTGTTGACCCAGACATGCCCCAGGAGGGGCTTCTTCACAACGGCATCCCCATTCCAGTGCCCCCTGTGGAGGTGCTCAAACTGGGCGAGTGGAGGCAAACGGAAGCAGGCGAGAGGCTCTTCTTAGTGCTCTTCTTTGACACCAAAAGAACTTGGTAAGACTCAGACAGGCAGGATGAACCTAAGGCTGAATTTTAAAACCATCAGGTTTCATCTCATTCACCTTCTGGCTTCTGTCACTTTCAAATTTGTCCTTCTTGCCTTTCAGGCAATGGCTCCCTCGGGACAAACTACTGCCGTTGGGGATGGATGACACTGTAGACAAACTGCGCTTAATGGAGGGCAAGAAACCCAGTGTTCGCAAGTCTGTGCACACTGCATACGACCGGGCCATGGTACACTTAAACCACGTGAGAGGAAACCTAAACTTCACCCCCTCCAATTTTATATGAATCATTTTAGTTTCCAAATTGAATCATCCTTAACAGGCTGCCTGGTTAGATGGATAGAAGCTTAATCAAGGTGAAGCTTCTGAATAGATGGGAAAGTAAAACTAGGGTTTCCATCTCAACAGTTCAGCCTTGCTTGGAATTTTACTATTTTGTGCATAAAATTGTTGCTCCCATTATGAGGTTTTTTTAAATGGGGAACAAAGTATCTGTGGTTGAAAAGAACTTGAACTTGAACTTAAAAGATTTATTGTTTTACACAACCACTGTTGCTGTGTGTTAATATAAAGTTTGTTTTAGGCCAAAGTGAATCAAGACTTCAAAGTGGGAAAAGTGTAAATATTTTATCCTCAAAGGGACTGCCTTGATTCAAAGCATATTCAGATTGTATTTGCCACTGAAATGTCACTGCTTTCTTATGGAGTGGTAAAGTCCCACTTACCGTTCACGTCACGTCCGGACACTACTTTAAGAAAGTTTTGTTTTGGCAGCTATTGACAAAAATTTATATTTTTCTAAGTTCACCTTCAAATGTTCCTTAAAATATATCAAGTGGTGGTATAAAAAAAAATTACATAAAAAATAAATGTGAAAGGCACAAAACAGAGAGAAAATAGACGCATGCCTTTCATTCACATCCTCCCTCCATCAAATCACCTAGTATCTAGCCTGTTAGTTTACTAATGATTGTGCTTTTGGGCCGTTTGGGCTCTAGCTAACCTGACTCTGCCAGATGGCCTGACTCTGCCAAATGGTTTGTTTTTACAACAAACCATCTGGCAGAGTCAGGTTAGCTAGAGCCAAGACTGACATTACATTTAATTCCAAGTTTGAGTGTAAGGCTGGCGCATTGTTTTGCTGCTAGAATATGTCTTGTGCACTTTTAATGAAATGTTTTTCTCATGTAATCAACATTTCTGACTATGGTTCACTTCAATTGATACAACCAGGGAGGCGTCAAAGAACAATTTAAAGTGAATTGAAAAAATTGCTAAATTTTAGTCCATAGACTACCACTGCAAACATTCTTGAAATTTTAGTCCAGCTATGACTTGGTGACTTGGTGAGACTTCAGAACTCTACATATTTTTCCATATTGTGAAACAGTTTTTTGTATTATGATATTAGAATGTTGGAGTACTTGGTGCAGCTACTTGGTTGAACTGTAAGATGTAAAGTCACTACAAGAAGGTGATGCTGATTATTTCTGGTCATGTGAGTTTACTGCAATCACTCATTGAATAACTTGCAAATGTTTGCAAATCCGACTGTAATGACTTGAAAAGCACAATCGGCCTGTTTAGAAAAACTTGTAGAATTGATGACTCCTGGAGCCATATGTGTGGCAAAAACCTTGTGTGTATATATACAAACTCGGTTTAGTAAATGTGCATGTGTATAGTTTTGTAAATATGTAAATGTATGTTTATATTCGCTTACATTAAGTAATTTAAGGAATGCAAAAATCAAATTTAGATTTTAATTTATATTGTGTGACAGTTGAAAGAGTGTTATTTAAAAAGTAAATATTGAAAAGATTTATGTATGATGCTCAGTAGCTCTTTGTAATAGTGACGGTACTTACCGAAATGTCAGACCATATTCTCTAGCAGTCAGTTGGCACAAAACCCTAGTTCTGTAGGCATGAGTGAGTGCACTAGCCTACTAGACTTTTTCTTTCTTTCTTGGGTGGCATGGGAGATTTTTGATCTTGCCATTTGAATTGTACTGCAAGATCTATAATCTGCCTGAGACAATATTTTCTCACACAAGAATAAATACAGTTTGAAAGGACTATTTGTTTGGGATCGTCTATTAAACACTTTTTCATAGCATACGAGTTCTCCTTGGGTGAAGGAAGAATCCATGTAAAGTAGCCTTAGAGACAGTCCTGTAACTGGAGGGACTCGGGTTCAATTCCAGCAATAGCCATCTGTCCTGTTGAAGTGTTGTTCAGAAAGACACTGAAACCCCACCGGCTCACTGATAAGTCACTGAAGAGTGTCAGCTAAGTGCCCAAATAAAGTGCTAAGTAGTCATTTGGCAATTAATGAGTAAAATGTATTAATAACCTTTCATGATGCTCTTTACTACTACTACTACAACTAAACATCTCTGGACTTAAATTATGACAACTGTGTAGATTTGTGTAACTTGGGATTTATTTCATAATATTATGGACACATTTTCTCTTAAGACTTGAATTGATATGAAATTCCTCATGACACAAGGATGAGGCTATTATTTATATACCATCTATACAAAACTATTACCCAGAAATATGAGGCCTCAAGGCCCTCACTACTTTAGGTGTCAAATTATAATCTTACTGTAAGTATCTGGAGGAAAATATTTTTCATAATATCAATGGCATCTCATTAGCTAACCAAATGATCTCATGAGACTCAAATTATTTGGCTCCTAGCAATGAAGACGACAGTGGTGATCATGTAAATCTATCAGGTTTATCAGGGTGAGGATCACTATTTACAATGTTTTCTGCACAAAATGTAACATGGATAAAGGCTGATCAGTTTAAATGAGTACAAACATCAGTGGACTATGAAACAATACAGTGTATTCAGGTTTTCCTGTTCCAGTTGTCATGAAGCCCAAAAACAACACAACATGCTTGCATTCCTTGTACATCCCGTTTTGAAAGTTTGGGATGCTTTTGTGTCATGAAAAAAATAAATCAAATATAAGAGATCCAGTCTGAGAAAGGTAGTTAAGTACATTTTTCTCCTCATCTTGTCTTACACAAGAAAGTGTCAATGACAACAAAAATCTTGATTGCAATCGTTATACCATGTAACTTGTGAATGTGAACTGTCTTTGATGTAGTACATTCACTGTCCGTGAGGAAAATTCCTCACTCTTGTTGCAGTAATAAAACAATATAAAAACATTTAAATATCATTGCAATGATATTCAACAATTCTACCACAGTTCAATTTAAAATGTACTATTTTATAATGCTGTTTTTCCCTGACTGTATCTGACTGAAAGCAGTGATGCAATGACATGCTTTCTTGTTAAGGTAAAGAAATAATACTAGCTTCAAAAGAGACCATTCCTTCTTAAATAGTGTAAAACTTAGTGTTTGAGTCCAGTAGTCAAAGTCTGTTAAGTCCAACGAGCGTCAACAGAGGGTTCCAAATATCTTCTAGCCAGTGTGCAAACTATTGTTGATAGAGTAGGGTAGAGCCACAATAAGTAGCACCAAGTAGGTCCTATAGCAGAGATAAGAAGCCATTATCTGTGGAGTCCGGCTGGTCAGATTTTCCTCCACGAGAGCTCTTGTTGGGGTTCGGGGTGGTTGAATACTTTGGGGGGTATCTGATGAAGAGACGGTCCTCCTCCTTTTTAATCCACCTTAGAAGCTTAGTAATAGCAGTAATGGCACAGGCCTTGGTCACTAGGGGACTGAAGCATGTGTACAGCTCAAATTTACTTGTGACCTATAGTGGACAGGAGAATGTACATTTTAGGTTAGGACATCAAGTTTGCTCCTCATTTACATCAAAGCAACTGCAACAATTTTTTGTTGTCCGCGTGGTTTCAAATCCTTTAAATCTATTCAGACATGCCTGTGTAAAGGATAATCTGACTACCTGACAGTGGCCAGGAGCTGCACACAGTAACACCTGTGAATGTATCCCCAAAGGCAGCTACATACCCAGGCTAGCAGAGTTTCCCTCTCAGCGACATGGTAAATGAGCTTGAGGGGCCGGCAGGTGCTGTGGATGCGGCTGTGCATATAACGGTATAGGTCCAGCAGTCTCATTTTCTCCTCTTCGCTGCTGTATGGAGCCTCCATCTCTGGGCTAGATGCAGCAACAAATCACAGCATAAGGGTTACATACAGAAAACCCATATAAAGTTTTCATAAAAACAGCAATACAGTGACATACAAAGACATACTGAAACGTTTGGACATAAAAGCTGGCAACGCTGAGGAGATAGAATAGCACAGAGAGGGGTCGAACCAACAAGACAGTGCTCCCAGCATACTTTCATTTCAATCAAGGCCTGGCTTTGGCTGCTAGCTCACGTAATAGGACACCTAATGCTTTCAATTCAGCTCAGTGAGAGATAAGTGAAGTAAATTGGCAGGCTTACAGTGGAACACAATCTGGTTAGATTCATACCAAATGTCATACATTTTGTATTTCTCTGTGTCCCTTTAATTGGTAGGCCTATTTCAGGATCCCTCATATTCTTACGTGACCAATATAAGACAGAGGGCATTTTTCAATCTGACTTCATTCTATAACGATAAACTTGAGGAGTAAATTGTAATATTAACTCCACACACAATAGGCTACATTTTTTGAGTGAATGGCATTTCAGATAGATTCCTACACAAAGATTCATACTGTGCAGAAGCCCGATTGTAGTGAGTTGCAAGGACAGTGACAAATTCACAAACACAACACACGCACCTGGTGAACTGGGTGAGCTGCCGGTAGTTGTCTGGTACATCAAAGGGCTTGTACATGAAGTGTCTGAGGTCTGAGACGCCCACCTGGCTCACACTGTACGACTGGGCTTTGGCAATGAGGCTCAGGGAGTGTTGAGCTAACATGGCCTCCTCTATCTTTCTCTTGCACTCGGCCACAGCGTAGAAGGCCTCCTTGTCTGTTGAGAGCAGCAGCAAACAAACAGTGCATTCTGGAGGGTCCAGGTAAGAAATGTAAGCATAAAAGTAACAGTCAGGATTAAAGAGGGGTAGGCAGATGGGAGTCCAGATCTCCCCGGCCTGAAAGGCAGAGGAGGCTCCAATGAGGTTGAGCAGGAGGTGGACATCAGCGGGCTCCAGCCTGGCGTCCTCAATGACGGTCTTTTCTTGGACGATGGTGAGCAGCTGGTTCTTGGCGATGAGGATGGAGAAAACCAGGTTGGGGGTGATGGCCTTTTGCAGGATCTGGCTAAGGGAGTCCCTGAGAGAAGAGGCCAGGGGCAAGCAGTGTACTGCTGCCAGCAGGAAGCTGGGGTCAGAATCCACCAGGTTGAGAAGGCCATCCAGGATCTTCTCAGAGCCCGCCAGTAATCTCCTCAGGTCGTAGTTTTTCTTGTGTTCAAATATACGGGCGATGCTGGCCTGGGTGAGCATGCTGATGATCTGATAGTAGACATAGAGGAGCTCGCCACGCAGCTGCTGCTCAGACTGACGACTGCTGGATACACACACCAGCACCAGGGGCCCCTTCTGCAAGAACACCACTGTGTGCTCCTCTGATGGAGGGAAGAAGGGAACACACAGGCAAAAGATAACGTTATACATCACGTAAGGTCTGTTGTTCTAAAGTTGGGAGATATTTTGTGAAACAATCATCATACAAAAGATTTGTCAGACTGATGTCAAGTGCCCACAGCTCTCACCTGAATAGACTGAGCGGATGATGTTATCTCCACTCTGGACAAAAGACACCAGTGCCATCATGACTCCCATGGTAGAGGAAAGGGCCTCTTCACTGCCATAGCGGGAGTAGATGGGCTTGCCTGCTTCACTTAGCACAAAAACATGCTTCCTGTGCTGCCGCCAGCTCTCAGCCGTCACATCCTCTTCACGGTGAGACAGAAACGCAGGAGCTTCCGGGGTGCCGGTCTCCAACAAGGGAGATGACCTCCCCTTCACACATACACCTTGCTCTTCCAGTTTGCCCCTGGCCAGCACTGTAACGACAAACTCTCCAGAGTCATCCTGGCCGTTGTTAATGGCAGCCTCCTCAGGTACTCCGTCAGCTGGTTGGGTGTACACGTTGTTCTGACATTCAAAGTTTCCTGACTCCTCAGTCTCTAGCTCTGTAACCTGGTTTGCTTGGGGCTCTGGATCCAGACTCTGCTCCCCTGCTGTAGCATCCAACAGCACTGACTCTGCAGGGGCCTCTTCGTTAACACTGGTATTGTCGTCTCTCTCCACGGGGTCAGCATGATCAGGAAACATGTGATTCCCCAACAGGGAGAGAGAAGTCGCCAAGGTGTCAGCTATAATATAAGATGAAAATGAAGACAGCTGAGCTGAACAAAGCTTGTAGCTTTAATAAAACGTTATCAGTCAGTAACATAATGAATTTATTTACCAGTTGGAACGGAGCTCTCAGAGGGTGGATCACAAATCCTCACTCCCTCTGCCTCTCCTTTTTGTTGATTGTCTCTCTCCATGTTATCATCCCAGTTACTGGAGATCAGAAAAAAATAAAACTATAAAACCTCAACAGTCACAAACCAAACCAAACTCCTAATCAATGCCTTTATGGCTTTATGGTGTACTTCACTGTCAGTGATACTGTCACATTCATGAGCCAGCGTTATAATTATTGTAGCTGGCCTCCTGCATCCTCAAAAAGCATGCATAAAGTCTCTATGAATAGCAGTACTGATGTTGGATCAGTGGTCATGTCACATGACTTTGGAGCCAAACTGGTCTCAGAGCAGAATTCCAACTCCAAGATACTGAACAGACTAATTTCAACTCCCTACAGTCAGGTAGCCTGGTTAATATCTTGGTCTGGAGAAACTTAAGTAGGGGATATGGCTGTTTAACGCTACAACAACATCCCACACAGGCAAACGACAGTAGTTGTCCGCCAGAGCTAGGCAGCTACGTTAACGTCTGAGAAGTAAGCAGATTACTAACAAAGCTTATGTTAGCTTGCCTGCTAATTAGCATGTCAGCAAGTAGTTTTCTATTCTGATAAAGCTTGATTGTACATTCCGATGGTACTCAGTAGTTGTTGGCTGTAGCTAAAAGCTAACACTGCCAGCTAACCAGCGACACAGTTCAATTTCATGGCCTTGGCTTAATAGTGAGCAGCATGCAAGCAACCGTGGACAATGAAAATGTACATGTAAGACGAAGAGCCAAACTTACGATTGTTTGTACCGTCGAAACGTTGCGGAAATACTTAATTTACTACATCAACTTTCATCAGCAGCCAGGTTGCAAACAAGCTGTCAAGATGAGAAGCAGAAAACAAATTTTCCTCTTACTACAGCAGACATCCGGAATCCCTGATGACAAGCTCAGCTGACCAATCGGGCAGCTCGGTAGCGACAGCTAGTCCCGCCCCTCAGGGTACGTTCCAGAAAGCACTGTGAAATATGATTCTGACACAAATACAGACATTTTAAATACATTAACTATTAGTTTGTGTTTTTGCTGAGGTGCTTAAATTAGATAATTAAACACTGAGGCTGAACAGCTTCCCATTGCTTTCTATGACAAAGTAATCAAAAACAGGGATGACCACTTTGCCTTGTGGTGCAAAATGTATCCTCAGGTGCTAAACTTAATAGGAGAATGTTCAAATGGCAGACACCTAGATACACTGGGTATAGTAATAATGAAACCTGTAAATTACAGAACAAATGCAGAACTATCATTATTCTTAGAAGGGTCTTTGCTGGCGAAGTGATGTAACGTTAGCGGGGCTGCGCGCTGCGCACATTCAGGCTGATCCTCAAAACCATACAAACCTCCGTAGATGACGAGCAAGCTATCCTGACCAGCTAAAGCGATGTTGTAAATAAGAGACGTTACGGACAGAAACTTCAGTCCGCCCTGTGGATTTTACGCCAGCTAGATAACTGGATACAATGGAGGAGCCGTGGGATTTTGAGTTTTTGTCCCGGATTGCTGACAGTTGCGTGTCGTTTCTCTCCGAATTTGTGGACGACTGGCTCGCCAATGACATGAGAGTCTCCATATTCAAAATCTTACTTAGCTGGTTGATCTGTAGTCTTGTTGCAATTCACTTTGCATGGAAAGTCTACGGAAACACCGTGAATGATATGTATTACAGACAAGGTGAGTGACGCTGAGCGTTAGCTGTGGTTCGCCTTGTGTCATAACACTGGCCTTGTCCGTGTGTGCTCACCGCTCTGTGTGTTGTGTTCAGGGACTGGGCAGAACGGAGGCACGCCTGATACTGCGACTCACCTGAGTGGATGGTAGGTGTCCGATCATCCAAACAGGTAGCCTACCCTCCCCACACTGTCTGGTACTCGAAGCTTCAATTTAGTTAGGTTACCATTAAACACGGATCACTAAATTCGTGATCGTTGTTTCATGCATTTCCTATTCCGTGGCTGCCACTTGATCGATTGGACATCTGTCAGAAAGCCCACGATAGGCTGAGTGAAATGCTCCTCGCAAGATACATTATCTTTAACGTTTGTCCTAAATGGAATTTGTTATATTTAGTAACGTTACCGATTATCTGAAATACGTCACTAGGGCACTCTGATGTCACTCTGATGTAAACTGTATATTCTGTAATTATATTGTATTTGTTTTTTTGCACTTGGTTAGAATTGGCGAGTGATAGTTGGAGTAAGAATTCCAATGTACCAGTACTTGTACTTGTTACATATGGCAAATAAAACTCTTGAATCTTGAACTTGATGTCGATGTGGTGATGTCATAGTGTGGTGATCTCACTCTCTGACCGGAGTCCCTGCTCGAGGCCTATCAGACCAGCAACCCCAATGGGAGGCTATTCCTCCACTTTAACATCTGTCTGTCTACTAAGATGGCTTACAGTTGCGCAATAGAATGGATACTATGAAAGTGTGTATAGTCTAAATTGAAGCTACAACGTTTGTTACCATCCTAATGGTGGGATTCAGGGTGTGTGATTGAGTGTTTAGAATAACAGCATGGATGTTAAGTCAGACTTCAATTGCATTATCATTACTGTTTTAAAAAAAATGTTTTATGTGTAATGATATTTTGTCATCCTTTTAGGGGAAGCACAGCAGGAGATACTCTGAAGACTCACCGAGAGTAACAGTCAGGACAATGCTGTGGACCCGTTGAAAACTCTACATATTTGGTCTTTATCCAAACGAGCCAGGCGATTCAGATCTGACAGAGACATTGAACTGTGCCTTCTAGTTGTTTGATAATAATGCATCATCTTTATGCATTAAGAAGGATGTACCTACTGGCAACTGCTTTGAAAATATAGCTGTCATCACTTTTCATGCATACCACCTATAGGACTGTGTTACTCCAATATCCACTTTTACCTGTATAGCGTCTCTGAAATGTATTTATTTTGGCCCCTCAAGATTGGTCATCGAGCACAACCCTATTCTACTTAAATGCCCATCTTGATCTGTTTGGCAGTGCTCTATCATTAGTAGATGGTTCAATGGACAACAGAATTTCTCCATGGCTTTTTAAGAGGCTTCAGCAGTAATGTGAAATGTGTAGAGGGTTTTGCGTGTGAATGTGTGATTGAGGACTCTTTAATAACATACATCAGCTTTTGGGAGCAAACATAAGGCTATTTCCATTCAGAAGCCCTAAGCAAGGAAAAACGATTCAAATGGCGTATGCACGGAAAATATAATATATTGTACATTTTCATTTTGTTGGCCACAATAAGATGCTAAGACAAGACACACAGAGTTTGGTCCCACTAAGTTACATCAGTCACAAAAGTGAAAGAGGTTGAGTGCTAGTTTTGATCAAGCAGATGCTTTGCAGTGGACAGTTATTTTTTATCGCCGCTATTTCATGAAGAATGCACACGATCTGGTGAAAGACAGACATTATGAATAGTGGTTCATGTCTTACAGATTTATTATTTATTCATGAAATTTCAGCAACTTCTCTGTATTTCTCGCAGTATGCAAGGATCTTTTCGTGCACTTAGTGGGAGAAATGGACCATCTCACGGCCAGTTATTATGACTGACAGTGAAGACCAGTGCAAGTCTGTAGTACTAGACAAGATACTAGTGTACATTTACAGAAATGTTTGTTGGTGTGCACTGTCCCTGTCAAATAAACTAATAAAATAAAATAATCAGCATACATTAAGTACCTGAAACAGTCAAGCAGCACAGCCAGAAGATCATACTACTGTGCAAGTGGAAGTCAATAGCCTGACTGATATTACATTTGTTTGTTGTGCTTACAAATATTGATCTCATTGATGTCTCAATGCCAGAGCTGGGTGTAATGGGAAAATGTGTTCTCGGTTTAAAAAAATATATTTTTCAATACCATTTAGTGTTTAATGAAAGCACATTAAATCATTATGCAATAAAATAGTTTTACAGTTGAAAGTACCACTAAAATATATATATATATATATATAATCAGAGCAAGTCCAACTGATTTTCTAAATACAAGTGGCCTTAATCTAGTGTAAAACTTGAGATGCCATCATAAGAATCCAACATTTTAAAGCTTTTTGATATCTGCTGAGAACCATAATATTGATAACAAAAATGGATGGTATTTATATATAGCAATACTAATCCTGTTATTTGTGTAGATTTACAAAGAACTGTGCAGATAAGGGCCCAAACTGACCAGGTATGACCCCTGAATATACCTTCATCTGAATGCATTTTTAACACTATTACTAGTATGTGCTTTGGGATTAGTCTAACTTTTGTTAATGGGAATTGGTGGCATGAGCAGCATATGCACATCCATCACATTGGTGCCGGTTAGGCCGGGTAAAAGTAGGCGCTGCCCACCAGAAAGACGTGAAAAGAACGTGAATGAATCATTGTTAGTGAGGCAGCCGTCAATGTCCAGCCCCTGTGCTTGGGCTTCTTCCCACAACCCCCCATCAGTGACTGCCCCTGCTGCCTCAGTGGGTCCATCCTGACCATCAGTCCCACCGCTCAGGAACACAGGGCCGCTAGGTGGGAGCCCCATGCCTCTCATCTCCAGCCCCACTCGCAGAGCCAGCTCCTGGTTTCGCCCACCACGACCCTTGCCTGTCAGCTCTACAGTGGGCTCACCCCCAGCTAACAGACATGTGGCACCCCAACCCTCTGTACGCCCTTCACCCAAGACCTTCATGGCACGGTACAGGTCCCAGCTCTCTACGCCGACCTCAGGCCCCAGCTTCAGCATCTCCGTGGCAAGTTCAGGAGGGGGCTCCTCTCGAGAACAGGCGAAGCGGGCTAGGAGGCCATAAAGGCGGGAGACGGACTTTACATCGCCACACACTCCCGGTGACAGCACAACGGGGCGGAAACCTAACTCCCGTGCACGGCGACCTGCACACTTGAGGGCAATGCTGTTGGAGCCAATCACAACATTGAGAACGTGTCCCGCCCCATCGGATTGCTCCTTACTCTCCTCCCACCGCGGGCTCGCTCTGCCAAGGACATCCTTTACTGAGGCTGGGAGAGAGGCAGACAGCTTGTAACGTTCAAGGACTGACAAAACCTCCTCAGGCCACACCTCACTCCACACGGTGGGGCCGCTGGCTATCAAGTCCAGTGGATCGCCAATCACATCGGACAGTATCAGTGCAACCACCTGTGAAGAAGTGATGAGACGAGTGGTATTTTTAGAATTTAACTTACTGGGTTTGCGATGTTGGAATGAGTTATTCTCCTGACTATATAACCTCTTACAGAATGAAAGTACACAGAGCCTTACCTGGGCAGGATGAGCACAGTGTGCAAGCCCTCCACCCTTCAACAAAGAAAGGGCACGACGTACAGTGTTGAGTTCCTGAATGGTGGCGCCGGCACCTGCCAGCTTGCGGGTAACATCCTGTTTCTCTTGCAGGGAGATTGGTGGGACGGGTGCAGGTAAGAGTGCAGAGCCCCCACCTACACACAATTTCACCACCTTCTGTTAGAGATTGAAGTCTACATTTTAAGATAAAATGTTGTGCAAAGAATAAGCTTCATGATTAATTTGATTTTTTTACCTGAAATCAGTACAAGTAGCAAGTCTTTCTGAGTCAGTTCACTGGCTAGCTGCTTGATGCCCTCAGCTGCCTTCTGGGCATCAGCATCAGGCAAGTTGTGTTTCGCTCCCTCCATTACTCTGATGTGACTGTTATCTTTTAACAGCATCCGGCTGAGACAGGAATGAGAACGTTTAATACGCTTGATCTTACTCTCTGTCTAATACAATAATGGCAGTCGTTTACATCTAGGCTTTTGCTTACTCTTTCCCATGTTGTCGTAATGTCTCCTGAATCCCATGTGGCACGCTTATCACTCCTTTCACTAAGTGATCCCCCAGAATCCTCTCTGCCTCAGCAGCCATACCCAGAACAGCTTTTCCAAAGCCCACCAAGTGCAGGTTGTGTCTGAGCATGAACGTGTGACCATCGATAAGGATCGAGTCTTCCTTACGCTCTATACTCCGCCGGACCACGATGTCTGGTTGCACAGCCTCCACTGCTGCCGCAAACACCTCACGTGCCCGTGAGTCCAATGACATCCTGCAAAATACAGTTTTCCTCCCCCCCACGAGGGCCAGGAAGGGCTGAGGCCGGAACAGGGAGAGAACACGTGCCATGGGCTGTTCCAACGGGTCCTAGCAGGAAGCGCCTGAGGGATGAAAGAGGCCTATTCACAGTGCAGATAATAAAGCAAAGCTCTATGTAAAAAAAACAAGTTAGCACAGAATGATATTATTTTAAAAAGACCAATTCATATGTAGAGAATGTAAGAGAATGTGCAGAGAAAAGGTCAGATGGTGACATGGACAAAAATATTATCAGAATAAAAAATTTAATATTGGTTGATAACAATCATTATCACAATATACATCACATCATTATTTCTGTTGTTTAAATACTACTTTTTGCTCCTGAGTGAGAGATGGACAAACCAGAAGGTTAACTGTAGTTTTAATAATTATTTAATGTCAAACATGACAAACCTAGGTCTTCTTTACAAGGCACACCTCAGTATCTACTATGCTAACTGGCAGCATGGCTTTACAATCCAATATGCTATATGGGATTTGTGCTGTGTTTGAGGCTGTTGTTTGTGTCGTAGGACACTGTGCTGGAACATGCTGATACTATAGTTTACTGCTGAGTAAGGTTACCATGTCAGTAGTGTGTGGTGGGTGTGTACCTCTCATTATGCAAACCAACTGCTCTACCCACACGACTGGTTGTTCATGTGTCACTTGTTAGCTTACTGTCAATGGCTGAAAATAAACTATATCGACATTACTGTATTTATATCGATCAAACTTCTGTTTAGATCATTACCACCGGACACGTTTCCCTGTAAAAGATGATTGCCTACCTGTGCAAAAGGGTTAGGAAGCCTGTGGTTTTCCTCTGTTAGGAAGATATGTGTGCTCAGACTCAGCTGTAAGGCAGTGTGGTAAAAATCTGACCCGAGACTGACTAGAGTTGTGTACCCGCTAGGTAATGATTGACTTGACTTGACCATAGGGCATGCATAGCAAAGCATTGGCTGTAAATGGTTATTGTTTCCACAAACTGATCGAGTCATCAAAAAGCAGGACTCAGTTCAAGACAGAGCTAGTCCAGTGTTGGTAGATCACAGGACAAGCAGTAGTGGTGAAATCCATAAGCACAGAGTCTGGCAGACTTTGAGCCATACTGTGGCAGAGATGAAAGGGTCCACAATCTAGTCTAAACAGATCTTATGTGGCATTCATGTGCACGTGGGATGTAGGTCCGCTTTTCCTGCTTTTTGTTACTCAATTGTTTGTTGTTCAATTAGATCTAGTTTGGCTCATTTTCTGTAAAGTCCTTTGAGACATGCTTGTGATAAAGGGCTATATAAATAAATGAACTTGAACTTTTTGAAGTCTTGCGACGTTATTTATTTTCCAGTTTTATTTTGTTGGTAGTGTAACTGTAGTCCTATTTTGGCTTTATAGCTACTTAATTTATATGTTTGAGTAGCCTATGTCGCTAAGTCCGTAACAACTGCGTTTCTTATTACTGCCTGATGCCTGTTTTTGTTTGTGAAAATAAAAAAATGGTTAATTTAAAAAAAAGAAAAACAGTCTTGCGCGCGTTCATGTGCTGTTTTGGTCGTAAATAAAAACAAACTTGGACGCGATAAAGAATCCGTGTATAAAAATACAGCCCTTAATGATTTACTCTTATCTCAAAAATAAATAACAGAACAAGTCGCTTTTCGTTTTCCGTTTTTTGATTTCAAAACGGATATGGATTGAACGGAAGATACACGGATTATAAAGCATAATATGTGTTTTTGTTTTCTTTTGACAGCTGGGAGCTAATTCAACGTCAAATTCTGGTATTGTAATCACATTCAGCCAACTCTGAAGTTTCTTACCGTCGGCAGACAGAGCGATGTTGTTGTCAGCCATGTTGGCTAATAAGGCAGCTCGGCCAAAAAACCCGATTTCCCCGTCTTCAGTGTCCTACTTGGGGGGACCAGTATGGAATGAATTTTGTCCAAGTATTAAATTGCAAAGAAATGTTGGATCACAAACCAAAAAACAATAATTGCAACCCAAAACTATGATCATTGCAAAATATGACAAAAGTGCTAAAATGTGAAAGGCAAAGAAATCAGATTTGCATCCAAACTCACAGTCTTTGCAAACTAAATTTAAGTTTAGTTTGAAACAAAGCAATAACATTTGCTATTTTCATTTCTTCAGTTTCACTCATATTGCATTTTTTTATTTGAACAGCAGAGTTTTCCTTTGAGCTTCTAAGTTTTCCTTTGTGCTTCTAAGTTTTTGGTTTGCTTTATCCGACAAACGTTCAGGGGGCGGGGCTTTGGAGTGGCGTGGATGTGCTGCTCTTCAATTGGTCACTGATTGTTGAACTGCCCATGGTCACAGACTGGGGGGGGGGTAGCTGAACAAACAACACAAAATCCGGCTGCTAAAGCACAGGCTGCTTGAAGACGCTCCACTTCTGAAACGTTCTATTTTTAGACCGTGAGCATGGCAGTGGCGTGTAAACACAGAATTGAAACTTTGTTC
>OMLI01035725.1:0-10140 GCA_900302605.1 Rondeletia loricata
GCAAGGGTGGATAAGGGGTTAAGTGTCTTGCCCAAGGACACATCGGCATGTAAACTCAGCAGGAGCGGGAATCGAACCGCCCAGGTTGCAGACTCTCAAGAATGACTTGATGATACATGTGTAGAAAGTCATCTGAAAGAAGGATGTGGGGTGAGGTATTATTGAAGGCATTTCCTTTTGTCAAAATATGCTGCACTACTCTGCAGGTGTTCAGCCAATAGGCCCAAACTACACAATGTGCCTTGGTTCTTTTTTTTTTCTCTCTCTTTTTTTTCTGGGGGGGATGACACAACGCAAAGCAACGGAGTTGCTAAGGCTAATAGAGTGGTGAAGTCTGACGTAACTTTGTAGGCTGATAAGTTAGCAATTCCGCCATCTGGCATGTAGTCCTAAATCCTTATGAGAAAAATGAATGGGTTTTGCGAAAAATTCTGAAAATAAGGTCCGTGTTTAACAGAGACTCTGGAAAGAGTACGTTTTGTTCTAAAAATTAAAATACATCATTGAAGATGGGTTTTGTGAATTTTGAAGCTTATAACTACAGCTACAGCCTGTGGTTACACAGGACGAGTCGGATGTCGTTCTGAGGTGACAATGCAGTTTAAGCGTTTACGATAGCTAACGGTTATAACCTTAACAGTCCAACAAAATTTGTTTATAAAACCATTTCTAGCGAGAAGTAAGCACTGTATTTGCCAAATCTTTAATCATTTCATTGAAACAACACCTACAAATACGATTATAGAGCCATCCTTACCTCTGCTCCATTGTAGTTGTTGTTGCGTCAGAAAGACATAGCCACTTAATGTGTAGTCCACGGTTAGCATATCGCAACAACATCGACATTATAAGCAACTAAGGGCTTCAAAATTGTGTGGTTAGCTTGTGTGGTTAGCATCTACACCCTGTCAGGATCTGATGATATTAGGGGTTAATGCCTTTGTTCTTGAATGCAAATGTAACGTTAATGTAACACTTTTACTCGACCATTGAGGGCTGCGCAGGATGACCCAAAGTACACTGCACATTTGATACTGGTTAATGTAATACATTTACATTAGAGAGTTTTAGGGTTAGGGTTACACTGCACATTTGATACTGGTTAATGTAATACATTTACATTTTAGAGTTTTAAAGTTAAAATGTGCTTAAACAGTCTATAGCATTATTGTAATTTCATCCAAGTTGCTGCCCTGTTGCCCTACTCAGGTATTAGCCAGAAAGCCACTTTGGCTCTGTGTTTTTTTAGATCTATAACCAAAGATTATTATTTAGTTTTGTTATTATTTAATATTATTTATTATCATTATTGATTACTCTGATTATTTTCTTGATTAATTGATCAGTTGTTTGGTCCATAAGATATGAGAAATCGGTGGAAAATGGCTGATTTCCCAGAGCCTAAAGCCTTAAAATATGTAGTTTTATCCCAACCAACAGTTAAATCGTAGAGGACGAAAGAAACCAGAAACTGTTCACAGTGGGAGGCTAGAATCAGAGAATTTGGATGTTTTCTTCTTTAAAATGTCTCAAAATGATTAATTTTCAAGATAGCTGGTAATTAAATTAATAGTTGGCAACTAATCAATTAATCAACAAGTTGTTGTGTTTTCCCTACTATGACGACTTCCGTTTAGTAGAATGCGGAAGTGGGAAAAGGGCCTATTGTTGCAGCTCTACATTTTATGTACATTTATTTTAATTTATGAATGTTTATTATTTAATTTTCTATTTAATTTTAACATTGCAGTGTGTTAAAAGGGAGAGGGCAAGAAAATACTGTTCAATAGAATATATTTATGACATAGACATATTAAGAGTACTCAACATTTTTGAGTATTACTAAGTCAACATGTTTGACTTATGTGTACTTCAAACAATGTCAACAGAAACTAATAAACATTGAGTTTTATTAAGTTAACTTATTCCCATGGATTGAAAACGGAAAACTTTAAGTCATAGTAACTGAAAATATTTGTGTTGCCTTAACTGAGAACTGTAAGTCATAGTAACTGAAAATATTTGAGTTGCCTTAACTGAGAACTGTAAGTCATAGTAACTGAAAATATTTAAGTTGAATTAATGAGAACTTTAATTTAACTGTAATCAAAATGTACAAGTAGCATGTAATCCAAACTTTTAAGTTCTGCAAACATTTGACTTTTAAGTTTATCAACTTAAAAAATTTGAGGCAATTGATTGCCTCAATTTGTTTGAGTTCTGGTAACTTATTTGGGTTTACAGTGTAGCCTATTTGATTGTTAATGCAGTTTTATTAATGGAACTGTCACAAATTATGGTACTGGCCATGCAGGTACATTTGACCAAGTAGTACATGCCATGTAATTGTGGTCTGCTGTTGATATATTGATACATTCTATGTTAATATAATATAGTCTGAATTCCTTTCATTTTCAGATGAGTATTTTTTGTCTAGTTACCTACAAAATTATGCTATCACACTACTGTAGAGTTGAGAAAATGACATATAACTTGTGGCAAATGAGTTACATCTGAAACGGGAATTGAAAAGGGAATGTTTTAAAGTAAAATTGGGGTAAATGTCCAAGAACTCAGTTTATTAACAGAAAACCTGTCATATGTACTGTACATTGGGTAAATACTAACCTTTCTGTCTAGTAAATGTTGTGGGCTTATATAAATTACTTTACATTGCGTGGGGAGATTTGAATTCAGCAAATACATGTACTGATATTCACAAATGCACAATAACACGCAAATAACAGAGACATTTACATTTGTGGGAACTGTGAAATTCAGTAGTAAATGTACTGAGAGCTTGAAGGACGTTTGAATACAAATTTGGATTTATTTTAGCAAATGTCATTGTTTTTTGCACGTTTCACAACAATCGTCCCATGCATTCATAAAACTGAATCACAATTCCGAATAATGATCTTTATTTACCGATAATGATACAAATACAAATACCCATTTGTAAAGATGACATTACACATTTACAAATCTGAGTACACATTCACAGCTTGTGATGCATGTTCACAAGTCTGATTACATATTTTCAAATATGACCCCACTATTTGCATAATAAAGTCATGATTTTATCCCCAAACAAATTAATTTCTGATTGGCTCTTAACATTCCAGTCTCTTTGCATGTTCTCAGGAACAGAAAACTCTGACACCTGACAGGTAATGTCGTAAGTCATTAACCAGGTATAGGTGATTACTAACATCATGTCACAGTGACCTGATATATCTGAGGCATTAATGATGCCTCTGAAGCTGTGGCAGGTTCCAGAAATAAACCAGAGCATTTCAACCTCTTGTGTGCTCCTCAGCCTGACCACCATGCTCCCAGGTTTCATCCATGTTAATTTGTAAACCATCGGTGAACTGGCAGCTTAATCTAATGCTCAATATCACATTCTGTTCCTCATATTAACTAACTAGAATGAAGGAAGTTTAACTCCTCTATTGTTCGAAGAAACATATCAAATGCTCCTTTGCAAGGGGCGTCCTGGTGGCTCGGTTGGCGCGTGCCATGTCACTGCGACATCCTGGGTTCAAATACAGCCTGGGACCTTTGTCACGTCACCCCTCGCCCTCTCTACCAATCTTTCCTGTTTCTCTTCACTGACTAAAAAAAAGATCCTTAAAAAAAAAGAAGCTTCTCTGTACAATAGAGTGAAAAATGTAAATGTAAATCAAGAACAAATCAATGATCCAGACACAGAGAACCAAGCTTTATTTTAAAAAGTGTTGCTGTTGTTAATGCTGTTGTTGTATCCTGGTGCCATTTGTGCATGTGAGTGGATTTTGGGGGATTTACAAGCCAGTGTCTGCCTGTGTGAGCTCGGTGGCTTCGGCCGCTGATTGTGGGCGGTCGAGAAGTAAAAGCCCCTCCCCTGCAGGGTCAGAGGTGGATAGCACCCAGTGGTTGTTGTCCTGCTCAGCTTTGTGGGAGTCCAAGAAGGTGTGAGCCGTCACCTCATACTCATTGCCATATGTGGTCCTGCAGAGACAAGAGTGTTACCCGCAGCACTATAGAGGGCTTTTAGTTGACGTACTGTAACGTATCCTCTGGCAGCCATAGTGGAGGTCCTCAGGTCTTGACAACAGTGGCTGTGAACAGCTGATTGCATTTCTAAATGTACAACTTGCCCCTCTCAACAGAATTGAATACACATGGTTAACGTCTGTGCCGTTTTCAACTGGGAACTGATCATTTCGCCACTGATACATCTAATCGATTTTGTAGTATCTGGTCAGCTAACCGTCACTGTCTTGTAAACACATCTGATTTGCGAACTAGGTAAATCTAGTAGAAGCTAGTGTTAGTAGTGGTGAGTAGTGGCATGTTAACATTAACATTAGCTAGCTAACAAAGCCACAAACCATCTGTTTGTTCAGGTTAACTGAGCTGACTCTTCCCAAGCTACAACTCAGAGTGCTTTGAAGAGACTGGGAGTCTAAAGACAAGACAGTTTCCTGATTTGGAAACAAATCTACCTTATCAGACTATTCACTTTTACTTATAACGTTACTGAATTGACCTACACCCACACCACAACAATCTTTCTCAGGTATCTATCTTTTTCTAGCAAAGCCTCTATATTGCATACAGCATGACAACATGTTTCACTTTGTTTGAGGTTATTTTAAATGTAAACAGGAAATTACCAAAGGACTTGATCACCCAGAACAGCAAGAGCCTGGTTTGTCTTGCAGTGTATGATCAGCACTTTAACATTTGCCTGTAGGGGTAAAAAGAAGCATGTACATATTAAGTAGGAGTGACAGGTGAAATGGTCAACCAGGGAACCAGGCAGTAGACTTACGGGAACAGGTTGACCCTCATATTCAAGCCTCTCCTGGGGGTCAAAGTGCACAATCTTCCACCACGACACAAAAGAACCATCCTCATCCAAACTCACTTCCTGGAGGCGGGACTTCTTTGCGCACTTCAAATGAAGTCACAATAGTTTCAGATTGACAGGATGGCAAAGATTATACAAAATTACAAATATAAATGTTGCATGTTGCTTTTGACCTTTTCATAGATATACACAGTATTGTAAAATAACTTGCAACACTTTTCCTTACTTACATCACACTTTGATTTACAACCAAATGCACATTTATGCACTAAGTTTTAAGTGTGCACCTAAGTTTTCTGCAGAAGCTTTGTTAAACACGCATGATCACTTGGTGATTACTCAGTACATTTTCATTGTTCGTCTTTAATAAATGATGAATGTCAATCTCGATCTACCTTCTGAAAAGTCTGCAGGTCGCTGGTCAAATAAAGCTGAGGAGAGAAGGAAAAATATACACAACCACACTGAGAGGTGACACTGAGGATGTGATTCATTTAAGCAATACGTCATGGGAGGCTTTGGTAGGCACAATGCAAAGTGAACCCTCTTTGCGGTTCAAAATTCACTGTAAAACACAGCCTTGTTGGCTTATTGCTTTTATTAAATGGCTGTAAAACACAATTGTAATGAAAAGAGAACACAAACGTTCAATAAGTCTATTATTTGTAGTAAATGCTAATAATATTAATAATTAAATGTTACTCTTCCGCCAAGCAATATACTGTAGTTTGTGAACTGTAATTAAACATATTGGTTGCTAAGCAACTCAGCCAATCAGAACTGAGGACCGAAACTTACATAGCAGACATGGTTGAAGAGTTAAGTTGACAATTTAATACATCAGGCAGTGCTCTGTAACATTTCATTCTCTCTCTGTGTGTGTGTGTGTGTGTGTGGTGAGGTTACTCACTCCTCCAGCAAAGCCACTTGTTGTTTTCAGGGCAAAACTTTGTTCATAATGTAGAGTCGATCCCTCTGGACTGCCATCTACACTAAACACACACAAGCGGTGTTACAGGCTTACATCTGTGTGTGTTACGTGTGAAGGAGGTAGAAGGAGGTGTGTGTGTGTCTGTGTACCTGGTAATGATAAAGGCAGTGCGTGTGCAGGGCTGCACACTTCCTGCACTGATTCCACATGGGGCTTGAATGACAGGGTAAGGAACCTTTGTCCAACCGTTGATGTCTGCGTTGATGCTGATTGCACTGCAATCCCTATTTGGCCCTCCCATATTCACCAACATCACAACATCTCCGAAGCGCAATCCGCCATCCTTGTACACAGAGAGATTCACCTGCACACACGAGCACACACCAGTATTATTATTATTATTATTATTTATTATTTAATTGTTGTTGTTGTTAATGGTGTTGTTGAGTAGTGTAACCCATTTTACCTGTCTCAAAATGTTCTGTTTGAGGAAGCCTATTTTCTGGACAGCGAGCTCACCCCTCTCTTTTCTCTCCAGAAACTCTTTCATTGCATCCTGAGGAGAGAAACATCACCATGAAAAATATGTATTCTTCAAAATCTCTCCACCAGTCAACGCCGCCGGTAGAATAAGTAGGCCTAATGACAACTTTAACACTATCATTGCATCAGAATCTTGCTTGCTCTGGTGAGATTCAAGCCTTTTCAATAAGCCCATTAATTTGGTCAGACTCAAATGTGAGTCACTCACGGCCCTTACTGGAATGTCTTGTTGGCTGCATTGCATTATGGTCTATTGAGGCTGTCGGCGATTCATTCGGTATCTCTGCTGCTTCTATGATGGATTTCTCCCTGTATGATTACGGACTGTCGGTGCAAAATAATGGGTATAAAAAGAAGCCGTGCACTAAACGTGGCGTTTAGTGAAATTTTTTGCTGTCAACCTATCTCAACGTCATCTAGGCTACGTTTGGCCATACACGGTAAGAAGAAAAATACACCACCAAATCACAAAATTGACCCAGAAATAGAAATGTAAGGTAACAGTTAGGCTACATCGCCAATAGCTGGCCTACTTTTTTAACAGTTAACAGCTAACTTAAGTTACAAGGCTGACTCTGGTCATTTTAAAAACAAACCTCTTCCAGAAGTAGGTCCTCGTTCCAGTTTCCGACTCGCACGTTTGGGCAGTAACTACTTCTCACATGAGTCATGCTGGGTAATTCTGGACAGGCAACAGTTCGTGTACTAAGAAGTTATTAAGTGAAGCTACTTGTTGTGTTTAAATAACCCTTCCAACCCGCTAACCTAGCTAGTAGGCATGGTTTGTGTAGTGGTGTCCATGGTAACAGACTGTGGCGCATGCTGTGGCGTCTTTATCGTCACCTTCCGCCACTTCCCGCTGATCGTCGCTAGAGGGCGTGCTGATGTCAATTGCCCGAATGTACCATTACACAGTCCTACATTCTCTTAATATATCTCCTCAGAGTGCTTTTTTTTTGCATTCACACACCCACACACACACACACACACACGCATAAACCTGCATACACACTTACACACATGTGCACACCCCCACACACATAGGACTCATAATTGTCATCATTGCCATCATCATCATCATCATCCTCATCACCATCACCATCATCAAAGGCAAAACCAACACACTAAGGTGTCTGTTGCTCTTTTTTTAATCAAGAGTAGAATAACACAATATACATTTTAAAAGTTTAACATTGGATTCAGTGAACTCCAGAAACCATGCATCTTCAGATCACATGTTATGCATCATCCTTCACAGTTCCTTTCAAAATCATATTTTCTGCTCAAGTATATTGACTCTTTTTCAATATGTTATTAGATTCCCTCAGTGGGCTCTTGCCAACCACTGACATCTGGACTCTGAGTCTGTCCATCTATCTCTCTGACCATGTTCCTCTCTCGCTCTCTCTGTCTGGATGTCTCTCTCTGTTTGTCTGTGTTAGTGCCCGTTGGCCCGGCCTCTGGCTCCAGATCCATTTATGTGACTCAGTCTGTGGTTTCTCTCCTTAGGTGAGTCACTGTCATCCTCCTCCTCATCACTCCTGTCATCCCCTTCCAGCTGCAGCATGGAGATGAGCCACAGAGAAGAGGGAGAAAATGAGGGAGAACCAAGGAGGAGAGATAGAAGGGAGAAAGAGATGGTGAGACAAAAACATGTAACTTGCAGAACTGACACCACATAGTTTTCATACATCCCCTTCCCCCGCATACAAACAGACACACATGGATACTGTACAGCACCTTGTTGAAGACGAACTTGTAAAGCATTCGTGATATAAGAACGGCCCAATAGAGGTGGAGTATCTGCAGAACCAGCAACATGGCATTGAAGAAGTAGTAGCCAAAGAAGGGAGCGAACAGCTCTATTGGG
This sequence comes from Rondeletia loricata, assembly GCA_900302605.1. NCBI lineage: Eukaryota > Metazoa > Chordata > Actinopteri > Beryciformes > Rondeletiidae > Rondeletia > Rondeletia loricata. The sequence goes on from OMLI01035725.1 coordinate 8,203, forward strand.
TACACCCATGTACAGTGGATCAGCCTGTTGAAGATTATGCACACGTTACTTTTTCACACATTACAGATCATCATGCATCATACATACTTCTACTTCGCACACTCACCAGAAAGGCAAAATGACAAGTCTTGTCACCGTAAAGAGAACTGTAAACACCACAAACATCGCATTAGCAGTCCGCTGCCACTTGGCATAGTTGAATACCTTTGCACCCTGTGAGAGGATGAGGTAAAATTAGTGAAAAGAATCTGGTCGGATTCTTTGTCTGAAAGGAATAGTTCGCCCCAAAATGAAAATTCAGTCATTAAAGCTGTCATAGGCAGGATTTCAAAATTGTCATTTTGTTTGAATTGAGCAACCAGGTGACCAGGTGCGCGACTGTTGGCGCGTTCTACAACAAAGCAATGTCGTTGAGAAAAATATAGGAGATAATGAGGTAAATATTGGACTTTTGGACCCACAGTGCAATCGTTTGGCTACAAAACACTTGGATCTGCACGAGCTGTTTGGAGAAATTTGATGGACCTTTTATGTATTTTTTGGGGGCTGTAAAAAGATGGCGTCGTTAACTTCAATAGTTTGGGAGAAGGCTGAGATGTAACTACAGGGGCTAACTTAAATGGCGTTTCGACTGACATTGGAGTGAGTAGTTAATGACGAAAAAATAATTTTTTTGGGGGTGAACTATTCCTTTCAGTCAATCGATTTCTCCAGAGCACAGTGACAATGCAATACCTCACAGTTATCACCTAACACCTGCACCAGCCTATCACAATCAGTCTATGCATAGATTGGCATGTACATGCGCTGATGTAAGAGCAGAACTGACCTCTAGCAGTATGTCAGCAGAGTCATGAACTGCCATAACAAGGGTGCCAATACGGATGTAGTTTGAAGTCCAGGAAAAACCCAGAAGAGTCAGCGTGGCTATATGGTGAATCACCTGCTCGTTGAAATCCTGCACACATACACATAACATATAAGCATGTATGCATCCATGCACGCGCACACGCACACACACATCCACATACAAATTGTTGTTGCGTGTTTATAATGCGATAGGCAAGTAAAGGTTTCATTTCAAAATTGATATGGTATTTGAAAGATAATAATTAGTATTACAATACTTATTATTTACAAGCTATACATTATTTTCATGCAAAACTAATATTTTGGTGGATATAGAAACCTGTGTGTTAACATACTGAGTAATGAATTTAAGGTTAAAGCACTTTGTGTGCAGTACTTCGCACTCTATTTTTATACATCTGCACACATACTGTACACTCACCTTCCGTTTCACATCAAATGTGAGGCTGAGGAGCAGAGAAAGGTAGAAGCCCATTTCCAAGAGGTAATACCAGTACTGAGACGGCAGCATGGACTACATGGACACACACACACACACACACACACACACACACACACACACACACACACACACACACACACACACACACACACACACACACACACACATACAAGCATAAACTACCAAATATATGTGTGTAGGTGGGTTATGAACAACTTAACTTATGTGATGAAAGTATAATACAGATATCTGATGTCGTGTGGACTCTTGTGTGTGTGTGTGTGTGTGTGTGTGCGTGATGATGAGATGGTTTACTTATACTATACTATATATTGTAATATTGTACAAGGCATCTTTATAGCCAAAGGGTTAACTCTCACCTGTTTAGGGAAGCCTGCCCAAACCTCCCTCAGATTATAAAGCCAAGGTTTCTAAAGCCAGCAAAAACAGAGAAGAAGAGGAGTGTGAGGGGGTTGGAGATTATGCTTGAAAGCAGCGCCAAGGGTAAACGCTGGCCAACGAGCTTATGCATGTTTGCCTGCGATGTCAACTGCCAGTGTGTGAGAAAAACCCTGAAGCATAGAGAGACAGAGAAAGATGAAGAGAGACATGGAGTTTCATATGCC
>OMLI01035735.1:0-13081 GCA_900302605.1 Rondeletia loricata
GGGGTTCATCCTTGTACCGCTTTCCATCACCCCTGGATATTTGAAATCCATTGGTTGAAGCATGCAAGAGTTAAACTGTTAACATTGGATAAATCCCCAATATTTGACATTTTGACCCCTGGCATTCTGCCATCGTAGATGGAGTGGTGCTGAATTTCAATGGGGTTCGTCCTTGTACCACTTCCAATGTTCTCTGAAGATCTCAAGTCAGTCGGTTGAAGCTTTCAAGAATTAGAGTGTTAACGGTGGAATATGTGCCTAAATATGCAAAAATCTAAATGTTTTTCCCCGTAAAATGGTCAAATGTTCATCTGGCACTATGTACTGACCCATATCTGTGTCCCACCACAATTTCAGAGAATTTCACAAGCTCCATGTGCTTAAATATGCCAAAACCACAATATTTGACCCATACAACAGTCAAATATTGAAATATTTTCATCATTTTCGTCTGCTGCAGTGTACTGAACCATATCTATATGCTATCACAATTTGAGAAGAGTCAGTCAAGAATTGTACTGTGCAGAGCGTTCACAAGGCTATGTGCCAAAATAGGCAAAAATTGCAACATTTTCCCCCATAAAACGGTACAATCGCTGATCCATAGGATCCCCCACTCGTCGGCGGGGGATACTATGACCTCTGGTGCCCCTGGTGTGCCCCTGGTGTGCCCCTGGTGTGCCCCTGGTGCGCCCCTGGTGTACCCCTGTCTCACCTAGCCAGAGGATCCAGAAATCCTAACTGAGCCCTTGACTGGAATGCATCATTCAATATCAGATTATCAAGATTAGTTTTATAAGGCATTCATAGGCATGTAAATCCAGTGAAGCTGCTGAAATGACAACAGTTTATACAGAGATTAAAAACTAAGTGGAATTTTTGTTTTTTTTTACACACCTTTCAATGGAATACAAAATATTGCTTCTGGATCATCACTGAATTTGCTACGCAATGCAGGTGCGTGCCTCACACCAAACGCAGTCATGGGATGTCCACACAGGTAACATCATGATGACAGAGGCCTTATCATTAAACACACAGCAATAATATCCAAATATGTAGTGGATTATTTGAGGGGGGAGTTTAGGGAGCTGACACCTCTCTTATCAATTAGGACATTTTCTGTACGTCAGTAACAGATTTTGGGGGAAATGTGTAGGGAAACCTCATTTTACCCGTGTCAACAAAACATCCTCCGCAAATACAGGTTACCAGGTAAATGTCATGAGTAGGAAATCGTTGTCCCCACTGACCTGAATCGTGCAGGTGTACTCCGAATCGTCCAGCAATCTCACAGTACAGTCGTATTCCCTGTCCAGACTCCTGATGCTGCCGCTCATCAATCGGCTCAGCATCTTCTCGTTCGTCTGCGTGCGGGACCAGGAAGAACGGCACACAGCACATACATACAAGTTGATATAGTGTCACGTTAACGGCGTCCTCCTTGGTCTTTGGTCCAACACCTGACTAGCAGCAACGACAGTGTGGAGAGGTGGTGTTGGTGGTGGTGGTGCATCGTTTTTTTACCAGTGCAAGTGTGTGCTCGCACAGACAGCTCGCTGGCTGAGGTACCACGCTGCGTTTCTTCAGTCAGCGAGGAGTGAAAACAGTGTTACTGCTGCTGCTCTGCTCCCGTGCTCCGGCCGGACTGTTCCCCTCATCACCATACCTTTACCCCCCTCCTCCTCCTCCTCCCCCTCCTCCTCCTCGTTGCCGCTCTCAATGCTGCTGGGCGGAGCAGGTGTTGAATGGCGGCGCTGTCCGCCAACGGTGAGCCATGACTGAGATGCTGCCTTCAAAGACCTCCTAATAAGCTCAGACATTCGGAGTTATTAAGTCGTAGATAGCCATTAAGTCGAGAAAATGTACAATGGGCATGCAATTTATTTATTTTTTCAGCTGTTAACCAAAATTGTTGTGTATTTTACTGTATATTTTATTATTTGAGAAGTTAAACAAATAGTAAAAAATTGAAACATACAAAAATACTTATTATCACATTACTATTACTGAATTAATTACATAGAATGTAACATATAACTATAAATACATCACCTTACCATTGTTGACACAGCTTCCATGCTCTCCATCACTTAAACGTCACATCTCGGCAACTCGGGTACCATAGAAAATTCAGATTTCGCCAGTCTTATTTACCATTTTGTTGGGTCGTTCATACGCTCGTCACGTAATCTCGATATTACCGACAGCACCTGAAGGCAGCATGAGATACCATCATTCCCTCATCCACAGGTTGATACTGTATCTCTCTCACATGGTCAGCACGACTATAGTAAATTATCTGTGTAGATTAATGGAAAGTTGTAGGCTACGCAAAGCGGTAAAGAGAAACATTGTTTCCATCTGAGCATTATGTAATTGAATGCATCAGAGGCAGGGCACGTGCGCGGGTGATAGGTGTGCATCTTTACCAGATTGTGTATGTTTTTAACCTTTATTTGTCAGCGCACCATGCTGTTGTCCAGCACCGCCCTGCGGGGAGGGGAGGAGGGCAGCCTTAACTTCTAGCGCTGCCCATCTAATCAAATTGCGGGTTTCAACATCCGATGACATCTGAGGACGAGAGAGAAAAAGTCCCGCCATGCGCCATGGTGAGTTTGAAGTTTCAAGTATCCTGTTTCTTTACAATATGTCTCCTTCTGGTGGCGCTTTACGGGAAGTGCATTGAAGTGCTTAATTTTTCTCCCAGATAGGCTATAGGCTTCATCTCGCCTTCGACATACCGTTGAATCTCACTGAACTTTCGGCTCCACCAATCTACCATCATTTACCAAGAGTCTGCAGGTTTTCACTCCAACCAAACACTACACCAGCTGACTGTACTGAGCAGCATGCGCACCCTCAACCAGAGTCAGCTGATGCAGTGTTTGGTTGGAATGAAAACCTGCATACACATTTGCTTTCGATGGTATACTGATTGGAGACCAGCGGCATATGCTGAGGCTGAATCTTTAAAAGCCTTTTCAACTGTAGGCAGAAGATAAGCACCACCTGCAGGCAATAGAGACAGGCTAACAGCCCATTCAGGCATGTTCGCCTAAAGTAAACACCGGGTCGGGTTTATAAGATCACCAACAGACATAGGGTATCAGTGTAGTAGCCTCTAGAGTAGTATATTAAAAACACAGCCCATCTGCCGTGACATTGTTCCACAATGCCGTGACTCGGATTCGAACCGAGGTTGCTGCGGCCACAACGCAGAGTACTAACCACTATACGATCACGGCGAGCTACGATGAGCTGGCGTGGTGCAGGAGCCAGACACATGGTGTTTTCAATCCTGTACAACTGGCTTTCTGCTGATTTGTGGTCTGTGGAGAGAATGCAGCAATGGGTCTGAGTCATTTCTTCCTTCCTACTAGAAGCTAAATTTAACTGGCTGAAATATAAACCCAAACCTGTCTTGGATGTATCTTTAAAAATGCTTTTAAATACTTTCCCATCCTCTCCTTATGAAGCTGAGGATAGGTTTGGCTTTGAGTGGGACATAGGCTACCTGACAGTTTTTCTCTAAGGCAGGGCTTCTCAAACCTTTTCATGTCACAGGCCCCTAAATAGACACACTTAAGTTTAGACCACAGCCCCCATTTGAGGGGATTTTATCCCAGCGACCCCCATAAAGGAAGATTCATGTTTCAATTGTGTAAATATCTACACAGTATGAATACATGTGGACAGTGCAACAGTGGAGAGAGTGAAAACTGTGATTGTAATAGTCCTTGTACATTATCTAACTGGGATAATTTCTACTGAATTAAATTATAGTGAAATTAAACTATTCCTCATTTTTCAGGGGACCCCCTGGAACCCCCTCCAGGACCCCTGGGGTTCACCGGACACTTTGAGAAGCACTGTCCTAAGAAGATCCACTCCTTTGTTTACTAATGGACTTAAATGGCTTTCGAGGGGATCAGTCAGGCACAGAAACCTGACTCAGTGGACAGCTAAATGTCTCTTAAATATTGCCTGCCAAATTACTGCACTCAAGAGACTTGATCTAACATTAGATAAACCTGTCTTTGTAAGTGAAATACTACTGTAAATGTGCACTCAGCTTACTGAGCTGGATCTAACATCTAATTCCATGACTGACCAGTCTAAATATTTGTTAAGTTCAATCAGAAAGCTTGGGTATCTGACACTGGATTGTGACAATCTTTCCAAAGTGACAGATGCCCTTAGAGACATTGAAATCATCAAGCTGAATCAGCAAGCTAGGTTGTTCAGACTTTTTAAATTCAATAGGCCTCTCAGATCTTTATCTTACATACAACAATTACATTGTTAAACTTGGCGACTGTGTTTTTGCTAGATCAAAGGATTTTAAGGTTCTAAATACGAGAGAAAATCTCACTTTGACCTTTACTGACACAATATTTGTTTACAGATACTAGAGTTCCTGGATTTAGGTTTGACATTTTTAAAGCATATCAAAAAAGGAGATTTTAAAAAATGTCGTCCCTCAAATAGTTCGATTTAATATCAGATACAGTTCTGGATGTTCATACTGGGTGATTTTAATAACTGAATGTCCTCATAGTTTATCTTTGCAATATCAAATCAAAACACGTTACATTGCTACTATAAATTAAAAAATCTGACCCTACATCTGAGTCCTCTGCACAATGACAAAAGACCTGACCCAAACTATCACAATCCCCCTTTTCAGATTTGTCATCTTTGAAGAATCTGACCTTATCAGGATGGAGTGACCACAATGGGAAAGGCACCACATTATAAGCTCATCTTCCATATCAAAGGTCCGAAATATTGGGCTCAAACACACCTGCGCTCAATAGACTAAATGTAAAGATGATAACCAAATGATACCAAACTCAGGTCCATTGATTTCCTCACACAAGTCAGCTGCATTAGAGCCAATCACAGAAGACATGAGAGATGCTCAAGCAGAAAGACCGCCTGGTGCTCAGCCCAAACTGCACTTAGGCCTTCTTGTTTGAGAATCATAATCAAGTTGAATGTTCATGTTCATAATATCATATATATTTTGAGATGAGATGGAATTGCACTGATCCCCGTGGTGAAACTGCATTTCATGGATTTCAGAGCGGAAGAAGTAACCAGTGAAATCCGCTGCTGTAGTGTTTGGTTTGGATACTCTTTGTTCACGATGGCACATGGGTGAGATCCACTGCTGTGGGTCAGTGTATGGGTCAGTACTAGAGGTTGGCAGCGCTTTGACCGTCTACTGCGAATATTGTTTGCACCAGCGACACCTGGTGGATGATTGACAGACTGCTGGGAGCGGAATATGGGCTGTGTAGGGTTTCGCTACCTTTCCTCTGGTTGGCTGATGTCTGCTGCACACGTAACAGGGAACCTCCTACGTTTTGTAACGCTCAACGTGGAGGTTACCAAACACAGATCTCCAGTGAACACAACATCTTGAAGCTCGAGGGGAATTTGGTTAACAAGCGTGAAGGTAAGCTCTGAAATGACATGTTACAATCGTGCATCGTCCTGATAGAACTCGTCGGTGTCCTGCATCTTGTAGAAACTAACGTTATGTCACTATGTATTGGTTATTTGTATGGAGGTCCAACTTCACAATTCATATTTTCTCCCAAAGTGTTTCATCTTGTACGTCTAATGACAGGAGTTCGAGTCGGTGCTGGTATCGTGCACACATGTCCGTTTCTAATGGACCTTAACCAAACAACATGCACATTAGCAGGACTTATTAGCTGTGCAAGGTACCGACAGATGACAGCCAGCTTATCAAGAATTAAAGGAAAGTTTACTGGAAATTAAGTATTTTTCTAAGTTCATCATTTGGAATGTGTGGTTTAGGCACATGAGTCCAGTCAGACACGTTGTAAAAGGAAGACCACATCATCACCTTTACTACTGTCTGTGAACATGCAGATGATGCACTTTACAGTGGGACTCACTGGCACTGGGCTATAGGAACTGACTGAAGGTGCACCATGGTCCACTCCTTTAGTTAATGTTTGTTTGTAATGTGTTTGTTGTGTGTTCACAGGCATGGCCCATACATGTATCCACTGGTTCCGCAAGGGACTCAGGCTGCATGACAACCCAGCATTGATGGCTGCTCTAAGGGAGTGTAAGGAGATCTACCCTGTGTTCGTCCTGGACCCTTACATCCACAACAACACCCATGTTGGCATCAACCGCTGGAGGTTCCTCATCGGAGCCCTCAAAGACCTGGACTGCAGCCTCAGGAGACTAAACTCCAGGTAGAACAGACATATTGAGCACTAAGGACCGAAGGCCCATAGGTTATGGGCGAGACATGATAACACGTGACATTGCTTCTAGTGATTTAAATTCAGTTTCATTTGAATGTTTATTTAACAGAACGTATAGCCTGATGCATCATGAAGAGATGTAGCTAGGCAGCTAATGACTTCATATCCAGTTCCCAGCCAGGTGAACAATAACCCAAATACAAAAACACACAACATACACTGTTAACAACAAATTGTACGTGAAGCCACAGAGCCCTATACATACAAGTCAAAGGATGAGTGTGTTGTTAAAGACTCAAACATTTTTATCATAAGGTAGTCATTGTTATTATAGGATTTAGGCAAATGTATTGCTGCCACCGCTGACATATGGTCATGATGAACAGGAAGCAGTAAAACCCTCTTTGTGTTTGCCTCCTTCAGGCTGTTTGTTGTGAGAGGGAAGCCAGAGGAAGTGTTCCCCAAGCTGTTCAACAAGTGGAAAGTAACAAAGTTGACCTACGAGTACGACACAGAGCCCTACAGTCTGAGCAGGGATAGGAAGGTGACCCTGCTGGCCAAAGAACATGGAGTTGAAGTCATCTATAAAATCTCCCACACGCTCTATGACATAGACAGGTACGCAGTACTCATGCTAAACTTGTACACGTAGTCGGGGATTCACAACGTGGGACCCCCCCCCCTTTCTCAAGCTGGGCTGAATGTAAAGTCGATATGCCACAATGACTTCCTTCCAACACCCTTCAAACCCAGCGGCGCTGCTTGTGTGTGCGTGTGTGTGTGTGTGTGTGTGTGTGGGGGGGGTCCCCTCTTGTCTGGGGGTTCAGAAATTCTAGCAGCGCCCCTGTTCACACTCTAAGCTTGAACTCGGACCCTTGTTTTTTTGTTCGCATTTACTTCAACCATGCACTCATTTACTATTCAAGCTGATGCACCAGTGTTGCATCATACCATTTCGATGGAGAAGACTGATTATCAGTCATGTCTTCATAGGATAATTGAAGAAAACAACGGGAAGGCTCCCCTGACTTACAACCGTCTGCAGGCTATAGTGAAGACCCTTGGTCCCCCTAAAAGACCAATTCCTGCTCCAACCATAGAAGACATGCAAGGTAATAACAACAACACTGGATAATAACAATAATTTCACTGAATTATCATATTGTTTTTATAATAATGGTGTAGTATTTGCGTTTCAAATCGTAGTCATAAAGTGCTTTGCAAAAAAGTAAAGTCAAAAATAAAGTTCACTAAAACCAATCAGTTAAAAGTAAGTTTATCAAATAATATAGATATATTTTTAGCAGCGATTACTGGTCTGCAAAGTTTTTTAGTCTAAATTAGTTTAAATCTATCTATTCTACCACAGGAGTGAAGACGCCTTATTCAGAGAAGCATGAGAAGAAATACGGGATTCCCACATTGGAGGAGCTGGGACAGGACACAGTGTCTCTGGGACAGGACACAGCGTCTCTGGGACAGGAGCTGTTCCCAGGGGGAGAGCAGGAGGCACTGAGGAGACTGGATGAACATATGAAAAGAACGGTACTTTGGTTTCACGCATATATGTTTTTCTTGGCATGGTGGAAGGGTTTGAAACACCATCAAGGGCTTGTGATACTGAAATTATATTAGGTTGCGCAATACAGTTTACTACAAAATGAGTGAGCAAGACATGCAAGAGCATTGAAAACGCATGGAGCAGTAATAGACATCGATGTCTATGAAAACCCCTTTCAGTCAAGAATCTACTTTGACTGAACTAACATCCAGGACTAGCACTGAAGAACGTTTGATTGAACCCTGTTGTTGTTATAACAAAGGTAACATGTAGGTTATTTCTGATTTACTTATGTTACTTATGTTTTCTTACCATATTTGATCTGTTTCCATCATCCAGGGATGGGTGTGCAGCTTTGAGAAGCCCCTGACATCCCCAAACTCTTTGAGCCCCAGCACCACCGTCCTCAGTCCATATGTCCGCTTTGGCTGCCTGTCAGCACGTACCTTCTGGTGGAGATTGACAGACGTCTACCAGGGGGTGAGTGTTAAAGTTCACCATTACAGTCCATCTTTTCCCATCGCTTAACACTATACTGTATACTATACTGTGAAAAGGGCTGCACAATGAATGGTGTATAAATGTATATCACAATTTTAGTTTCCACAATTAATATTAGTTGAATATTGGCATATCAACAATGTCGAAACGTTTCATTTGATTTAATAGTCAAGATGTTGATGTAAGTTGTAGAAAGGGCAGCAAAATGTGTTCTTCACATCATCAAGCCTAATAATAGTGGTTAATAATCGCGATCGCAATATCTAGTAAAATAATGCTGGTTATCATTTTAGCCCTAATCGTGCAGCCCTATCTGTGAAATCTGTGTTATTTGCAGATGAAGCACTCGGATCCCCCAGTTTCCCTGCATGGCCAGTTACTGTGGAGAGAGTTCTTCTACACGGCTGGTGTGGGTATCTCCAACTTTGACAAGATGGAGGGCAACCCTGTGTGTACACAGGTGGACTGGGACACGAACCCGGAGTATCTGGCTGCCTGGAGAGAGGTATTGAGTCCAAGAAGGAGTCATTTGAATGAGAAAAGAGAAAGGAGTCCCATTAAGAGAAACCAGTACCATTGGAGGAAGAGTCTGCTGGATTACTCAGTCCATGGCATCTCTATTCATTTGTAATCCATCATCTAATTTCCAGTATCATAAATAACCTCTATCTTCATGTGTTTTTTTAAGGCTCGGACCGGTTTCCCCTTCATTGATGCCATCATGACTCAGTTGCGGCAGGAGGGCTGGATCCACCACCTGGCCAGACATGCTGTGGCCTGTTTCCTCACCAGGGGAGACCTGTGGATCAGCTGGGAAGAGGGGCAGAAGGTGTGTAGATCGGCTGGCTTCACTCTCTACTGTGAGCTTAGCTGAGCATGATATCCTCCTCACAGAGCAAATCATATGGTCTTATTATCACCAAGGCGTTAATACTGCCTATTTCAAGATCTTGTTTGCTGCTCCCACAGGTGTTTGAGGAGCTTTTATTGGATGGCGACTGGGCTCTGAATGCTGGGAACTGGCAATGGCTGTCAGCCAGTGCTTTTTTCCACCAGTACTTCAGGGTCTACTCCCCTATCGCCTTTGGGAAGAAGACAGACAAAAATGGAGACTATATCAAGTAAGATCGTAACACTCATTAGCTCAGTTCATCATGAATGATGCATGTATGACATTAACATGTTTCGCCTCTACTTTAAGAGCTGTTATGAAAGAAATTCACAACGTGTGACTCAACCCAACCCCAAACATATGTTGTAGGAAGTACCTGCCTCTCCTGAAGAAGTTCCCAGCCCAGTATATCTATGAGCCTTGGAAGGCTCCCCGCAGCGTCCAGCAGGCAGCAGGGTGTATTGTGGGTAAAGACTACCCATATCCCATTGTAGAGCATGAGGTGATCAGCAAAAAGAACATCCAGAGGATGAAGATAGCTTATGCCAAGAGATCCTCAGACCCCACTGAATCACCCAGCAAAAAGAAAGGTATTGAAAGAAATTGTTATCAAAAATGTATCTTCTTTGATCTTTGTGTTCTCTTTTGTTGTAAACGGTATGTTGAAAGAACATCCTTATTCTTTGGCTGTTTTTTCTTTTTTTTCTTCAAGGTGAAAAGCGCAAGGCTCCATCTGTTGTGGACATGCTGAAGAAGAAAAAGTAATGTGGTGTTAATGAGTAATACAGCAGCTGTTTAAGGCATGACTTTGCATTACAAATTGATATGGGTGTTGGTGTCCATCTAATAGTGTAGCTCTGTCTGGACTGGAGCCTGAAGTGGATGGTCAGAGACAATCCACTATATCTACCTCTTTATCGGACCCTTTATTGGTTACTGTAGGGACTATGGTTAGTATGGTAACTTTCATATGTATTTTACATTTTGCTTTTTGAGTACTGTTATCCACTTACTTTTTATATTGTATTACTATTTCAATGTTTAGTAGTACTGTTAAGTGTTTAGTTTGTACTAAACTTGTAAATGTTTAATAATATACTTTTTATGCATGGGGATTAAAGTTGAGATTTAAGCTTAGACTAAGGTCATGGTCTTGTCTGTACAGTTCTGCATGGAGGCGAGGCAATCTCCTCTATCTGCCTCACTAGTGGACCTTTTATTGTTTGCTGTGACTAAAATGGTAAATTGCATTACTGTAACACTCTGGACACAGTCATTGGTTGACTGTTACTTTTTATATTGTATGACTACTTCAGAGTTAAGTAGCCAATTCAAATAAAACGTATCCAAAATATGTACCAAATATTGACATGTAGCATACACACAGAAATGAGAATTTTATCAGCAAAAATGACAAAATATTGTCAACAGCCTTGACATGACTAGACACCATGATCTTCAAATAATGACTCCTTTAAAATGGTTCAACTCAGTGCTGTCTGAGATTTCGGACACTAGAGGTCGCTCTAGATCTACTTGCAGAATGAGCTTGTTGCTTTAGTATTTAATTATATATGATTTAGTTATTTATTTAGTGAATTAATTAAATTAATAAACAAAGGATACACTTCACTGGAATAACCTTTTAGGGGCTTTCACTTGATCAACTTAGCCTTTTTTGTGGTGTTTTTTTATTTTTTTGTCCTGGAACGGTTATTAAAACATGTTGGTACTTTATTCAGCAGAAGAAGGCCAGTAAATCATGTTGGGCCCTGTCTCATAATTTAAATGAGACCATAGGAGTGGAGAGTGAGTTGACAGATTTGACATTGTACGCACTTAGCAGTTGTGGTCGGTGTTGAGAGCAGCAGACATTTTACAGACTGTTTAACTGTGTACAGCAAGGTGGTGTCGCATGGACATTGCCAGCCTGTAGAATTCAATTAAACCAATCTTTAGCAATATTGTATTGTTAAATTACATATTCATTAAATCATTACATTTCCAATTTCATATTCCACCTTAAGTGAGTAGGAATCTCAACCAGTGTGCCATTACTCTGCTTTCTGTTTGTTTAGAAATGCATTTATGTATTGCAATTTTTCTGTCTTTTCAATTCCTGAAAAGTTTAGTTTTTGAAGATTTCGGCGGGACACTGGCAGAATAAATGGCCAAATTGATCCCATGTACAGTAACAGCCATCAGGTTCTGTCTAATTAGGAAATCAATGCTTCTCAGGCCCATTAGTCATTACAGAACAACAAATTTATGTTTACTATACATGTGGTTGGCTTAGGGCAGCGTGAGTATGTAGTGCTGTGTGTGATGGGGGTGGCATACAGCTGTCCTTGGAGGTCAGGTCTTCTCCTGTTTCTGCTTCCTTGGAGCCGACACTGGTGTGAATATCCAGAAGATGATGTCACAGCCTCAACAGCGGGCCAGACGGTCTTACAAAGCCAAGTTCAGTTTCCACCTGTCGAACATCGAAACAACCTGCTGTCTGGCTGTGCATTATAGTGTGTGTGCATTATAGTGTGTGTGCATTATAGTGTGTGAGTGTGTGTGTGTGTGTGTGTGTGTGTGTGTGTGTGTGTGTGTGTGTGTGGGGTACATTTGGCATCAGGTGACCCTAGCCATAAATCATATACGGCACCGTCAGCTTGATTTCCACAACAGAGCCAAACAGGTCCAGCTAGAGCTCCCTCTGTGTTCATGTCACTCAATTTCTCCCCTCGAATACAGATTCATTAGAATCTTTTTTCTAATTTGTTACCAGAGATGATGATCTGTCAGATTGTGTGCTTTTGATGTCAGCTTAAGTTGTAAACATATTGAGTTGGCCCCGGCCCTGGAAAGACCCACTAGTCTGTGGTCAGAACCAGGATTATAGGCCACCTAACTGCCTGCTCCCCTCCCTGTCTGTCTGCCGGTGTGGCCCTTTATCTGTCTGTCCATGGCGCACAGGCCATGTCGACATGTCGCCACTCAAACCATGGATCTCAACACTGTACCATCCCAGTTGGATTGGACCAGCGTGTTCCAGTGCAGCCGGTGTTCCATGCAGCTTTCATACTAGTGATTTACCTCAGGAGTTCATTTGTGGCACAGGCAGTAACATCAAACAGGTAATTCCCACTCTACATGACCATTTTTCCAGATGGAAAAACAAAGAGTAGATCCAGCCAGCAAGTTGCTGAGCAATAAGCCTTTAGTCTACACATCTCTACCCATAATGAAACAAGGGCTAGGCCACTTTGGGTTAGACCCATTATTTGCAAGAAATGTTTTATCAACTGACATGACAAAATAATATGAATACAGTGGGCCACTCAACTGGCCACCAGTATCATTCCATCCTAAAACCATTTCATGGAGCAACAATCAGTGATGGCCAGTACACACCCATGGAAGGTGGGAGCTGGCTTCTGCCAAAATGTCCATTTTACCCACTCTGATTCTATGCCTCAGCCGCAGGGGACCAACAGTGGAGAATAGAGCTCTGTCTCATTCAGCACACAAGCACCTGTTCAAAACCAAAACGGTGAAATTGCTTAATTGAACAGAAAAATGAACATCCACTAACGTTTATTTTGGCTGACAATGCGCATGTTAGTCTGTCTGAGACGAGGGCAACGTGGTTTGCTGAAGGCTTTCAACACGATGGCTCAAACTGCTCTGTTAAACTGGGCCGGAACAATACGGAACGGTGTTCTACCCATATAGGCCTACATAAATGTAACGTGATTCCTCTATGGTCTGCCAGTCTTTCCCCTATATCTATATTCTCCCGTGGCGGTCCACGGTAAGATCATGACCCGCCATGCCAAAAATATTTTCGAAATAATTTGGGCCGGCAGCGCGCGCTCGGCGGGG